>JBBPBP010000657.1:374-11511 GCA_037974735.1 Cicer chorassanicum
ATTGGTTAAAAACACTAATTGGACGAGAATAAGCCTTGGTAGGACGAAAATGACCTAAATGTTCAACCAATGACACAAAATCACTTATTGGATGCACAAGATTGGTTAAAAACCCTAATTGGACGAGAATAAGCCTTGGGAGGACGAAAATGACCTAAATATTCAACCAATGACACAAAATCACTTATTGGATGCACAAGATTTGTTAAAAACCCTAATTGGACGAGAATAAGCCTTGGGAGGACGAAAATGACTAAAATGTTCAACCAATGACACAAATGTTCTTATTGGATGCACAAGATTGGTTAAAAACCCTAATTGGACGAGAATTAGCCTTGGGAGGACGAAAATGACCTAAATGTTCAACCAATGACACAAATGTACTTATTGGATGCACAAGATTGGTTAAAAACCCTAATTGGACGAGAATAAGCATTGGGAGGACGAAAATGACCTAAATGTTCAACCAATGACACAAATGTACTTATTGGATGCACAAGATTGGTTCAAAATCGTAATTGGACGAGAATAAGCCTTCGGAGTACGAAAATGACCTAAATGTGCAACCAATGACACAAAATCACTTATTGGATGCACAAGATTGGTTAAAAACCCTAATTGGACGAGAATAAGCCTAGGGAGGACGAAAATGACCTAAATGTTCAACCAATGACACAAATGTACTTATTGGATGCACAAGATTGGTTAAAACCCCTAATTGGACGAGAATAAGCCTTGAGAGGACGAAAATGACCTAAATGTTCAACAAATCACACAAAATCACTTATTGGATGCACAAGATTGGTTAAAAACCCTAATTGGACGAGAATAAGCATTGGGAGGACGAAAATTACCTAAATATTCAACCAACGACACAAATGTACTTATTGGTTGCACAAGATTGGTTAAAAACCCTAATTGGACGAGAATAAGCCTAGGGAGGACGAAAATGACCTAAATGTTCAACCAATGACACAAATGTACTTATTGGATGAACAAGATTGGTTAAAACCCCTAATTGGACGAGAATAAGCGTTAGGAGGACGAAAATTGCCTAAATGTTCAACCAATGACACAAATGTACTTATTGGATGCACAAGATTGGTTAAAAACCGTAATTGGACGAGAATAAGCCTTCGGAGTACGAAAATGACCTAAATGGGCAACCAATGACACAAAATCACTTATTGGATGCACAAGATTGGTTAAAAACCCTAATTGGACGAGAATAAGCCTAGGGAGGACGAAAATGACCTAAATGTTCAACCAATGACACAAATGTACTTATTGGATGCACAAGATTGGTTAAAAACCTTAATCGGACGAGAATAAGCCTAGGGAGGACGAAAATGACCTAAATATTCAACCAATGACACAAAGGTACTTATTGGATGCACAAGATTGGTTAAAAACCCTAATTGAACGAGAATAAGCCTAGGGAGGACGAAAATGACCTAAATGTTCAACCAATGACACAAATGTACTTATTGGATGCACAAGATTGGTTAAAAACCCTAATTGGACGACAATAAGCCATGGGAGGACGAAAATTACCTAAATGTTCAACCAATGACACAAAATCACTTATTGGATGCACAAGATTGGTTAAAAACCCTAATTGGACGAGAATAAGCCTAGGGAGGACGAAAATGACCTAAATGTTCAACCAATGACACAAATGTACTTATTGGATGTACAAGATTGGTTAAAAACCCTAATTGGACGAGAATAAGCCTTGGGAGGACGAAAATGACCTAAATGTTCAACCAATAACACAAAATCACTTATTGGATGCACAAGATTGGTTAAAAACCCTAATTGGACGAGAATAAGCCATGGGAGATCGAAAATGACCTAAATGTTCAACCAATGACACAAAATCACTTATTAGATGCACAAGATTGGTTGAAAACCCTAATTGGACGAGAATAAGCCTAGGGAGGAGGAAAATGACCGAAATGTTCAACCAATGACACAAATGTACTTATTGGATGCACAAGATTGGTTAAAAACCCTAATTGGACGAGAATAAGCCTTGGGAGGACGAAAATGACCTAAATGTTCAACCAATGACACAAAATCACTTATTGGATGCACAAGATTGGTTAAAAACCCTAATTGGACGAGAATAAGCCTTAGGAGGACGAAAATGACCTAAATGTTCAACAAATGACACAAAATCACTAATTGGATGCACAAGATTGGTTAAAAACCCTAATTGGACGAGAATAAGCCTTGGGAGGACGAAAATGACCTAAATGTTCAACCAATGACACAAAATCACTTATTGGATGCACAAGATTGGTTAAAAACCCTAATTGGATTTGAATAAGCTTAGGGAGGACGAAAATGACCTATATGTTCAACCAATGACATAAAATCACTTATTGGATGCACAAGATTGGTTAAAAACCCTAATTGGACGAGAATAAGCCTTGGGAGGACGAAAATGACCTAAATGTTCAACCAATGACACAAAATCACTTATTGGATGCACAAGATTGGTTAAAAACCCTAATTGGACAAGAATAACCCTAGGGAGGACGAAAATGACCTAAATGTTCAACCAATGACACAAATGTACTTATTGGATGCACAAGATTGGTTAAAAACCCTAATTGGACGAGAATAAGCCTTGGGAGGACGAAAATGACCTAAATGTTCAACCAATGACACAAAATCACTTATTGGATGCACAAGATTGGTTAAAAACCCTAATTGGACGACAATAAGCCTTCGGAGGACGAAAATGACCTAAATGTTCAACCAACGACACAAAATCACTTATTGGATGCACAAGATTGGTTAAAAACCCTAATTGGACGAGAATAAGCCTTGGGAGGACGAAAATGACCTAAATGTTCAACCAATGACACAAATGTAATTATCGGATGCACAAGATTGGTTAAAAACCCTAATTTGACGAGAATAAGCCGTGGGAGGACGAAAATGACCTAAATGTTCAACCAATGACACAAATGTACTTATTGGATGCACAAGATTGGTTAAAAACCCTAATTGGACGAGAATAAGCCTTGGGAGGAAGAAAATGACCTAAATGTTCAACCAATGACACAAAATCTCTTATTGGATGCACAAGATTGGTCAAAAACCCTAATTGGACGAGAATAAGCCTTGGGAGGACGAAAATGACCTAAATGTTTAACCAATGACACAAAATCACTTATTGGATGCACAAGATTGGTTAAAAACCCTAATTCGACGAGAATAAGCCTTGGGAGGACGAAAATGACCTAAATGTTCAACCAATGACACAAATGTACTTATTGGATGCACAAGATTGGTTAAAAACCCTAATTGGACGAGAATAAGCCTTGGGAGGAAGAAAATGACCTAAATGTTCAACCAATGACATAATATCACTTATTGGATGCACAAGATTGGTTAAAAACCCTAATTGGACGAGAATAAGCCTTGGGAGGACGAAAATGACCTAAATGTTCAACCAATGACACAAATGTACTTATTGGATGCACAAGATTGGTTAAAAACCCTAATTGGACGAGAATAAGCCTAGGGATGACGAAAATGACCTAAATGTTCCGCCAATGACACAAATGTACTTATTGGATGCACAAGATTGGTTAAAAACCCTAATTGGACGAGAATAAGCCTAGGGAGGACGATAATGACCTAAATGTTCAACCGATGACACAAAATCGCTTATTGGATGCACAAGATTGGTTAAAAACCCTAATTGGACGAGAATAAGCCTAGGGAGGATGAAAATGACCTAAATGTTCAACCAATGACACAAATGTACTTATTGGATGCACAAGATTGGTTAAAAACCCTAATTGGACGAGAATAAGCCTTGGTAGGACGAAAATGACCTAAATGTTCAACCAATGACACAAAATCACTTATTGGATGCACAAGGTTGGTTAAAAACCCTAATTGGACGAGAATAAGCCTTGGAAGGACGAAAATGACCTAAATGTTCAACCAATGACACAAAATCACTTATTGGATGCACAAGATTGGTTAAAAACCCTAATTGGACGAGAATAAGCCATGGGAGATCGAAAATGACCTAAATGTTCAACCAATGACACAAAATCACTTATTAGATGCACAAGATTGGTTGAAAACCCTAATTGGACGAGAATAAGCCTAGGGAGGACGAAAATGACCTAAATGTTCAACCAATGACACAAATGTACTTATTGGATGCACAAGATTGGTTAAAAACCTTAACTTGACGAGAATTAGCCTTGGGAGGACGAAAATGACCTAAATATTCAACCAATGACACAAAATCACTTATTGGATGCACAAGATTGGTTAAAAACCCTAATTGGACGAGAATAATCCTTAGGAGGACGAAAATTACCTAAATGTTGAACTAATGACACAAATGTACTTAGTGGATGCACAAGATTGGTTAAAAACCCTTATTGGACGAGAATAAGCCTTAGGAGGACGAAAATGATCTAAATGTTCAACCAATGACACAAAATCACTTATTGGATGCAAAAGATTGGTTAAAAACCCTAATTGGACGAGAATAAGCCTAGGGAGGACGAAAATGACCTAAATGTTCAACCAATGACACAAAATCACTTATTGGATGCACATGATTGGTTAAAAACCCTAATTGGACGAGAATAAGCATAGGGAGGACGAAAATGACCTAAATGTTCAACCAATGACACAAATGTACTTATTGGATGCACAAGATTGGTTAAAAACACTAATTGGACGAGAATAAGCCTTGGTAGGACGAAAATGACCTAAATGTTCAACCAATGACACAAAATCACTTATTGGATGCACAAGATTGGTTAAAAACCCTAATTGGACGAGAATAAGCCTTGGGAGGACGAAAATGACCTAAATATTCAACCAATGACACAAATGTACTTATTGGATGCACAAGATTGGTTAAAAACCCTAATTGGACGAGAATAAGCCTTGGGAGGACGAAAATGACCTTAATGTTCAACCAATGACACAAAATCACTTATTGGATGCACAAGATTGGTTAAAAACCCTAATTGGACGAGAATAAGCCTTGGGTGGACGAAAATGACCTAAATGTTCAACCAATGACACAAATGTACTTATTGGATGCACAAGATTGGTTAAAAACCCTAATTGGACGAGAATAAGCCTTGGGAGGAAGAAAATGACCTAAATGTTCAACCAATGACACTAAATCACTTATTGGATGCACAAGATTTGTAAAAAACCCTAATTGGACGAGAATAAGCCTTGGGAGGACGAAAATGACCTAAATGTTCAACCAATGACACAAAATCACTTATTGGATGCACAAGATTGGTTAAAAACCCTAATTGGACGAGAATAAGCCTAGGGAGGACGAAAATGACCTAAATGTTCAACCAATGACACAAATGTACTTATTGGATGCACAAGATTGGTTAAAAACCCTAATTGGATGAGAATAAGCCTAGTGAGGACGAAAATGACCTAAATGTTCAACCAATGACACAAAATCACTTATTGGATGCACAAGATTGGTTAAAACCCCTAATTGGAAGAGAATAAGCCTTGGGAGGACGAAAATGACCTAAATGTTCAACCAATGACATCAATGTACTTATTGGATGCACAAGATTGGTTATAAACCCTAATTGGACGAGAATAAGCCTAGGGAGGACGAAAATGACCTAAATGTTCAACCAATGACACAAATGTACTAGTTGGATGCACAAGATTGGTTAAAAACCCTAATTGGACGAGAATAAGCCTTGGGAGGACGAAAATGACCTAAATGTTCAACCAATGACACAAAATCACTTATTGGATGCACAAGATTGGTTAAAAACCCTAATTGGATGAGATTAAGCCCTGGGAGGACGAAAATGACCTAAATGTTCAACCAATGACACAAAATCACTTATTGGATGCACAAGATTGGTTAAAAACCCTAATTGGACGAGAATAAGCCTAGGGAGGACGAAAATGACCTAAATGTTCAACCAATGACACAAATGTACTTATTGGATGCACAAGATTGGTTAAAAACCCTAATTGGACGAGAATAAGCCTTGGGAGGACGAAAATGACCTAAATGTTCAACCAATGGCACAAAATCACTTATTGGATGCATAAGATTGTTAAAAAACCCTAATTGGACGAGAATAAGCCTAGGGAGGACGAAAATGACCTAAATGTTCAACCAATGACACAAAATCACTTATTGGATGCACAAGATTGGTTAAAAACCCTAATTGGACGAGAATAAGCCTAGGGAGGACGAAAATGACCTAAATGTTCAACCAATGACACAAATGTACTTATTGGATGCACAAGATAAGTTAAAAACCCTAATTGGACGAGAATAAGCCTAGGGAGGACGAAAATGACCTAAATGTTCAACCAATGACACAAATGTACTTATTGGATGCACAAGATTGGTTAAAAACCCTAATTGGACGAGAATAAGCCTAGGGAGCAAGAAAATGACCTAAATGTTCAACCAATGACACAAAATCACTTATTGGATGCACAAGATTGGTTAAAAACCCTAATTGGACGAGAATAAGCCTTGGGAGGACGAAAATCACCTGAATGTTCAACCAATGACACAAAATCACTTATTGGATGCACAAGATTGGTTAAAAACCCTAATTGGACGAGAATAAGCCTAGGGAGGACGAAAATGACCTAAATGTTCAACCAATGACACAAATGTACTTATTGGATGCACAAGATTGGTTAAAAACCCTAATTGGACGAGAATAAGCATAGGGAGGACGAAAATGACCTAAATGTTCAATCAATGACACAAAATCACTTATTGGATGGACAAGATTGGTTAAAAACCCTAATTTGACGAGAATAAGCGTTGGGAGGACGAAAATGACCTAAATGTTCAACCAATGACACAAAATCACTGATTGGATGCACAAGAATGGTTAAAAACCCTAATTGCACGAGAATAAGCCTTGGGAGGACGAAAATGACCTAAATGTTCAACCAATGACACAAAATCACTTATTGGATGCACAAGATTGGTTAAAAACCCTAATTGGACGAGAATAAGCCTAGGGAGGACGAAAATGACCTAAATGTTCAACCAATGACACAAATGTACTTATTGGATGCACAAGATTGGTTAAAAACCCTAATTGGACGAGAATAAGCCTAGGGAGGACGAAAATGACCTAAATGTTTAACCAACGACACAAAATCACTTATTGGATGCACAAGATTGGTTAAAAACCCTAATTTGACGAGAATAAGCGTTGGGAGGACGAAAATGACCGAAATGTTCAACCAATGACACAAAATCACTTATTGGATGCACAAGATTGGTTAAAAACCCTAATTGGACGAGAATAAGCTTTGGGAAGACGAAAATGACCTAAATGTTCAACCAATGACACAAAATCACTTATAGGAGACACAAGATTGGTTAAAAACCCTAATTGGACGAGAATAAACCTTTGGAGGACGAAAATGACCTAAATGTTCAACCAATGACACAGAATCACTTATTGGATGCACAAGATTGGTTAAAAACCCTAATTTGACGAGAATAAGCGTTAGGAGGACGACAATGACCTAAATGTTCAACCAATGACAAAAAATCACTTATTGGATGCAAAAGATTGGTTAAAAACCCTAATTGGACGAGAATAAGCTTTGGGACGACGAAAATGACCTAAATGTTCAACCAATGACACAAAATCACTTATTGGAGACACAAGATTGGTTAAAAACCCTAATTGGACGAGAATAAACCTTTGGAGGACGAAAATGACCTAAATGTTCAACCAATGACACAAATGTAGTTATTGGATGCACAAGATGGGTTAAAAACCTTAATTGGACGAGAATAAGCCTAGGGAGGACGAAAATGACCTAAATGTTCAACCAATGACACAAATGTACTTATTGGATGCACAAGATTGGTTAAAAACCCTAATTGGACGAGAACAAGCCTTGGGAGGACCAAAATGACCTAAATGTTCAACCAATGACACAAAATAACTTATTGGATGCAAAAGATTGGTTAAAAACCCTAATTGGACGAGAATAAGCCTAGGGAGGACGAAAATGACCTAAATGTTCATCCAATGACACAAAATCACTTATTTGATGCACAAGATTGGTTAATAACCCTATTGGATGAGAATAAGCCTTGGGCGGACGAAAATGATCTAAATGTTCAATCAATGACACAAGTGTACTTATTGGATGCACAAGATTGGTTAAAAACCCTAATTGGACGAGAATAAGCCTAGGGAGGACGAAAATGACCTAAATGTTCAACCAATGACACAAATGTACATATTGGATGCACAAGATTGGTTAAAAACCCTAATTGGACGAGAATAAGCCTAGGGAAGACGAAAATGACCTAAATGTTCAATCAATGACACAAAATCACTTATTGGATGCACAAGATTGGTTAAAAACCCGAATTGGACGAGAATAAGCCTAAGGAGGACGAAAATGACCTAAATGTTCAACCAATGACACAAAATCACTTATTGGATGCACAAGATTGGTTAAAAACCCTAATTGGACGAGAATAAGCCTAGGGAGGACGAAAATGACCTAAATGTTCAACCAATGACACAAATGTACTTATTGGACGCACAAGATTGGTCAAAAACCCTAATCGGACGAGAATAAGCCTAGGGAGGACGAAAATGACCTAAATATTCAACCAATGGCACAAATGTACTTATTGGATGCACAAGTATTGGTTAAAAACCCTAATTGAACGAGAATAAGCCGAGGGAGGACGAAAATGACCTAAATGTTCAACCAATGACACAAATGTACTTATTGGATGCACAAGATTGGTTAAAAACCCTAATTGGACGAGAATAAGCCTTGGGAGGACGAAAATGACCTAAATGTTCAACCAATGACACAAATGTACTTATTGGATGCACAAGATTGGTTAAAAACCCTAATTGGACGAGAAAAATCCTAGGGAGGATGAAAATGACCTAAATGTTCAACCAATGACACAAATGTACTTATTGGATGCACAAGATTGGTTAAAAACCCTAATTGGACGAGAATAAGGCTATGGAGGACGAAAATGACCTAAATGTTCAACCAATGACACAAAATCACTTATTGGATGCACAAGATTGGTTAAAAACCCTAATTGGACGAGAATAAGCTTTGGGAGGACGAAAATGACCTAAATGTTCAACCAATGACACAAATGTACTTATTGGATGCACAAGATTGGTTAAAAACCCTAATTGGACGAGAATAAGCCTTGGAAGGACGAAAATGACCTAAATGTTCAACCAATGACACAAATGTTCTTATTGGATGCACAAGATTGGTTAAAAACCCTAATTGGACGAGAATAAGCCTTGGGAGGAAGAAAATGACCTAAATGTTCAACCAATGACACAAATGTACTTATTGGATGCACAAGATTGGTTAAAAAACCCTAATTGGACGAGAATAAGCCTTGGGAGGAAGAAAATGACCTAAATGTTCAACCAATGACACAAAATCACTTATTGGATGCACCAAATTGGTTAAAAACCCTTATTGGACGAGAATAAGCCTTGGGAAGACGAAAATGACCTAAATGTTCAACCAATGACACAAAGTCACTTATTGGATGCACACGATTGGTTAAAAATCCTAATTGGACAAGAACAAGCCTAGGGAGGACGAAAATGACCTAAATGTTCAACCAATGACACAAATGTACTTATTGGATGCACAAGATTGGTTAAAAACCCTAATTGGACGAGAATAAGCCTTGGGAGGAAGAAAATGACCTAAATGTTCAACCAATGACACAAATGTACTTATTGGATGCACAAGATTGGTTAAAAACCCTAATTTGACGAGAATAAGCCTTGGGAGGACAAAATGACCTAAATGTTCAAACAATGACACAAATGTACTTATTGGATTCACAAGATTGTTTAAAAACCCTAATTGGACAAGAATAAGCCTTGGGAGGAAGAAAATTACCTAAATGTTCAACCAATGACACAAAATCACTTATTGGATGCACAAGATTGGTTAAAAACCCTAATTGGACGAGAATAAGCCTAGGGAGGACGAAAATGACCTAAATGTTCAACCAATGACACAAATGTACTTATTGGATGCACAAGATTGGTTAAAAACCCTAATTGGACGAGAATAAGCCTTGGGAGGACGAAAATGACCTAAATGTTCAACCAATGACACAAATGTACTTATTGGATGCACAAGATTGGTTAAAAACCCTAATTGGACGAGAATAAGCCTTGGGAGGAAGAAAATGACCTAAATGTTCAACCAATGACACAAAAGCACTTATTGGATGCACAAGATTGGTTAAAAACCCTAATTGGACGAGAATAAGCCTTGGGAGGACGAAAATGACCTAAATGTTCAACCAATGACAGAAATGTACTTATTGGATGCACAAGATTGGTTAAAAACCCTAATTGGACGAGAATAAGCCTTGGGAGGATGAAAATGACCTAAATGTTCAACCAATGACACAAAATCACTTATTGGATGCACAAGATTGGTTAAAAACCATAATTGGACGAGAATAAGCCTAGGGAGGACGAAAATGACCTAAATGTTCAACCAATGACACAAAATCACTTATTGGATGCACAAGATTGGTTAAAAACCATAATTGGACGAGAATAAGCCTAGGGAGGACGAAAATGACCTAAATGTTCAACCAATGACACAAAATCACTTATTGGATGCACAAGATTGGTTAAAAACCCTAATTGGACGAGAATAAGCCTAAGGAGGACGAAGATGACCTAAATGTTCAACCAATGACACAAAATCACTTATTGGATGCACAAGATTGGTTAAAAACCCTAATTGGACGAGAATAAGCCTAGGGAGGACGAAAATGACCTAAATGTTCAACCAATGACACAAAATCTCTTATTGGATGCACATGATTGGTTAAAAACCCTAATTGGACAAGAATAACCCTAGGGAGGAGAAAAATGACCTAAATGTTCAACCAATGACACAAATGTACTTATTGGATGCATAAGATTGGTTAAAAACCCTAATTGGACGAGAATAAGCCTTAAGAGGACGAAAATGACCTAAATGTTCAACTAATGACACAAATGTACTTATTGGATGCACAAGATTAGTTAAAAACCCTTATTGGACGAGAATAAGCCTT
>JBBPBP010000657.1:12518-23179 GCA_037974735.1 Cicer chorassanicum
GATGCACAAGATTGGTTGAAAACCCTAATTGGACGAGAATAAGCCTAGGGAGGACGTAAATGACCTAAATGTTCAACCAATGACACAAATGTACTTATTAAATGTACAACATTGGTTAAAAACTCTAATTGGACAAGAATAAGCCTACAGATGACGAAAATGACCTAAATGTTCAACCAATGACACAAAATCACTTATTGGATGCACAAGATTGGTTAAAAACCCTAATTGGACGAGAATAAGCCTTGGGAGGACGAAAATGACCTAAATGTTCATATATGTTCAACCAATGACACAAAATCACTTATTGGATGCACAAGATTGGTTAAATATCCTAATTGGACAAGAATAAGCCTAGGGAGGACGAAAATGACCTAAATGTTCAACCAATGACACAAATGTACTTATTGGATGCACAAGATTGGTTAAAAACCCTAATTGGACGAGAATAAGCCTTGGGAGGAAGAAAATGACCTAAATGTTCATAAATGTTCAACCAATGACACAAAATCACTTATTGGATGCACAAGATTGGTTAAATATCATAATTGGACAAGAATAAGCCTAGGGAGGACGAAAATGACCTAAATGTTCAACCAATGACACAAATGTACTTATTGGATGCACAAGATTGGTTAAAAACCCTAATTGGACGAGAATAAGCCTTGGGAGGACCAAAATGACCTAAATGTTCAACCATTGACACAAAAGCACTTATGGGATGCACAAGATTCGTTAAAAACCCTAATTGGACGAGAATAAGCCTTGGGAGGACGAAAATGACCTAAATGTTCAACCAATGACACAAATGTACTTATTGGATGCACAAGATTGGTTAAAAACCCTAATTGGACGAGAATAAGCCTTGGGAGGACGAAAATGACCTAAATGTTCAACCAATGACACAAATGTACTTATTCGATGCACAAGAATAGTTAAAAACCCTAATTGGACGAGAATAAGCCTTGGGAGGACGAAAATGACCTAAATGTTCAACCAATGACACAAATGTACTTATTGGATGCACAAGATTGGTTAAAAACCCTAATTGGACGAGAATAAGCCTTGGGAGGACGAAAATGACCTAAATGTTCAACCAATGACACAAAATCACTTTTTGGATGCAAAAGATTGATTAAAAACCCTAATTGGACGAGAATAAGCCTAGGGAGGACGAAAATGACCTAAATGTTCAACCAATGACACAAATGTACTTATTGGATGCACAAGATTGGTTAAAAACCCAAATTGGACGAGAATAAGCCTTGGGAGGACGAAAATGACCTAAATGTTCAACCAATGACACAAAATCACTTATTGGATGCACAAGATTGGTTAAAAACCCTAATTGGACGAGAATAAGCCATGGGAGATCGAAAATGACCTAAATGTTCAACCAATGACACAAAATCACTCATTAGATGCACAAGATTGGTTGAAAACCCTAATTGGACGAGAATAAGCCTAGGGAGGACGAAAATGACCTAAATGTTCAACCAATGACACAAATGTACTTATTGGATGCACAAGATTGGCTAAAAACCCTAATTGGACGAGAATAAGCCTTGGGAGGACGAAAATGACCTAAATGTTCAACCAATAGCACAAAATCACTTATTGGATGCACAAGATTGGTTAAATATCCTAATTGGACAAGAATAAGCCTAGGGAGGACGAAAATGACCTAAATGTTCAACCAATGACACAAATGTACTTATTGGATGCACAAGATTGGTTAAAAACCCAAATTGGACGAGAATAAGCCTTGGGAGGACGAAAATGACCTAAATGTTCAACCAATGACACAAAATCACTTATTGGATGCACAAGATTGGTTAAAAACCCTAATTGGACAAGAATAAGCCATGGGAGAACGAAAATGACCTAAATGTTCAACCAATGACACAAAATCACTTATTAGATGCACAAGATTGGTTGAAAACCCTAATTGGACGAGAATAAGCCTAGGGAGGACGAAAATGACCTAAATGTTCAACCAATGACACAAATGTACTTATTGGATGCACAAGATTGGCTAAAAACCCTAATTGGACGAGAATAAGCCTAGGGAGGACGAAAATGACCTAAATGTTCAACCAATGACACAAAATCACTTATTGGATGCACAAGATTGGTTAAAAACCCTAATTGGACGAGAATAAGCCTTAGGAGGACGAAAATGACCTAAATGTACAACCAATGACACAAAATCACTTATTGGATGCACAAGATTGGATAAAAACCCTAATTGGACGAGAATAAGCCTTGGGAGGACGAAAATGACCTAAATATTCAACCAATGACACAAATGTACTTATTGGATGCACAAGATTGGTTAAAAACCCTAATTGGACGAGAATAAGCCTTGGGAGGATAAAAATGACCTAAATGTTCAACCAATGACACAAATGTACTTATTGGATGCACAAGATTGGTTAAAAACCCTAATTGGACGAGAATAAGCCTTGGGAGGACGAAAATGACCTAAATGTTCAACCAATGACACAATGTACTTATTGGATGCACAAGATTGGTTAAAAACCCTAATTGGACGAGAATAAGCCTTGGGAGGACGAAAATGACCTAAATGTTCAACCAATGACACAAATGTACTTATTGGATGCACAAGATTGGTTAAAAACCCTAATTGGGCGAGAATAAGCCATCGGAGGACGAAAATGACCTAAATGTTCAACCAATGACACAAATGTACTTATTGGATGCACAAGATTGGTTAAAAACCCTAATTGGACGAGAATAAGCCTTGGGAGGACGAAAATGACCTAAATGTTCAACCAATGACACAAATGTACTTATTGGATGCACAAGATTGGTTAAAAACCCGAATTGGACGAGAATAAGCCATGGGAGGACGAAAATGACCTAAATGTTCAACCAATGACACAAATGTACTTATTGGATGCACAAGATTGGTTAAAAACCCTAATTGGACGAGAATAAGCCTTGGGAGGACGAAAATGACCTAAATGTTCAACCAATGACACAAATGTACGTATTGGATGCACAAGATTGGTTAAAAACCCTAATTGGACGAGAATAAGCCATGGGAGGACGAAAATGACCTAAATGTTCAACCAATGACACAAATGTACTTATTGGATGCACAAGATTGGTTAAAAACCCTAATTGGACGAGAATAAGCCTTGGGAGGACGAAAATGACCTAAATGTTCAACCAATGACACAAATGTAATTATTGGATCCACAAGATTTGTTAAAAACCCTAATTGGACGAGAATAAGCCTTGGGAGGACGAAAATGACCTAAATGTTCAACCAATGACACAAATGTACTTATTGGATGCACAAGATTGGTTAAAAACCCTAATTGGACGAGAATAAGCCTTGGGAGGACGAAAATGACCTAAATGTTCAACCAATGACACAAATGTACTTATTGGATGCACAAGATTGGTTAAAAACCCTATTTGGACGAGAATAAGCCTTGGGAGGACGAAAAATGATCTAAATGTTCAACCAATGACACAAAATCACTTATTGGATGCACAAGATTGGTTAAAAACCTTAATTAACCGAGAATAAGCCTTGGGAGGACGAAAATTACCTAAATGTTCAACCAATGACAGAAAATCACTTATTGGATGCACAAGATTGGTTAAAAACCCTAATTGGACGAGAATAAGCCTTGGGAGGACGAAAATGACCTAAATGTTCAACCAATGATACAAATGTACTTATTGGATGCACAAGATTGGTTAAAAACCCTAATTGGACGAGAATAAGCCTTGGGAGGACGAAATGAACTAAATGTTCAACCAATGACACAAATGTACTTAATGGATGCACAAGATTGGTTAAAAACCCTAATTGGACGAGAATAAGCCTTGGGAGGACGAAAATGACCTAAATGTTCAAACAATAACACAAAATCACTTATTGGATGCACAAGATTGGTTAAAAACCCTAATTGGACGAGAATAAGCCTTGGGAGTACGAAAATGACCTAAATGTTCAACCAATGACACAAATGTACTTATTGGATGCACAAGATTGGTTAAAAACCCTAATTGGACGAGAATAAGCCTTGGGAGGACGAAAATGACCTAAATGTTCAACCAATGACACAAATGTACTTATTGGATGCACAAGATTGGTTAAAAACCCTAATTGGACGAGAATAAGCCTTGGGAGGACGAAAATAACCTAAATTTAAAACAATGACACAAAATCACTTATTGGATGCACAAGATTGGTTCAAAACCCTAATTGGACGAGAATAAGCCTTGGGAGGACGAAAATGACCTAAATGTTCAACCAATGACACAAATGTACTTATTGGATGCACAAAATTGGTCAAAAACCCTAATTGGACGAGAATAAGCCTGGGGAGGACGAAATTAACCTAAATGTTCAAACAATGACACAAAATCACTTATTTGATACACAAGCTTGGTTCAAATCCCTAATTGAACGAGAATAAGCCTAGGGAGGACGAAAATGACCTAAATGTTCAACCAAAGACACAAAATCACTTATTGGATGCACAAGATTGGTTAAAAACCCTAATTGGACGAGAATAAGTCCCTAGAGGACGAAAATGACCAAAATGTTCAACCAATGACACAAAATCACTTTTTGGATGCACAAGATTGGTTAAAAACCCTAATTGGACGAGAATAAGCCTTGGGAGTACGAAAATAACCTAAATGTTCAAACAATGACACAAAATCACTTATTGGATGCACAAGTTTGGTTAAAAACCCTAATTGGACGAGAATAAGCTTTGGAAGGACGAAAATGACCTAAATGTTCAACCAATGACACAAATGTACTTATTGGATGCACAAGATTGGTTAAAAACCCTAATTGGACGAGAATAAGCCTTGGGAGGACGAAAATGACCTAAATGTTCAACCAATGACACAAATGTACTTATTGGATGCACAAGAATGGTTAAAAACCCTAATTGGACGAGAATAAGCCTTGGGAGGACGAAAATGACCTAAATGTTCAACCAATGACACAAATATACTTATTGGATGCACAAGATTGGTTAAAAACCCTAATTGGACGAGAATAAGCCTTGGGAGGAAGAAAATGACCTAAATGTTCAACCAATGACACAAAATCACTTATTGGATGCACAAGATTGGTTAAATATCCTAATTGGACAAGAATAAGCCTAGGGAGGACGAAAATGGCCTAAATGTTCAACCAATGACACAAATGTACTTATTGGATGCACAAGATTGGTTAAAAACCCAAATTGGACGAGAATAAGCCTTGGGAGGACGAAAATGACCTAAATGTTCAACCAATGACACAAAATCACTTATTGGATGCACAAGATTGGTTAAAAATCCTAATTGGACGAGAATAAGCCATGGGAGATCGAAAATGACCTAAATGTTCAACCAATGACACAAAATCACTTATTAGATGCACAAGATTGGTTGAAAACCCTAATTGGACGATAATAAGCCTAGGGAGGACGAAAATGACCTAAATGTTCAACCAATGACACAAATGTACTTATTGGATGCACAAGATTGGCTAAAAACCCTAATTGGACGAGAATAAGCCTTGGGAGGACGAAAATGACCTAAATGTTCAACCAATAGCACAAAATCACTTATTGGATGCACAAGATTGGTTAAGAACCATAATTGGACGAGAATAAGCCTAGGGAGGACGAAAATGAACTAAATGTTCAACCAATGACACAAAATCATTTATTGGATGCACAAGATTGGTTAAAAACCCTAATTGGACGAGAATAAGCCATGGGAGATCGAAAATGACCTAAATGTTCAACCAATGACACAAAATCACTTATTGGATGCACAAGATTGGTTAAAAACCCTAATTGGACGAGAATAAGCCTTGGGAGGAAGAAAATGACCTAAATGTTCAACCAATGACACAAAATCACTTATTGGATGCACAAGATTGGTTAAAAACCCTAATTGGACGAGAATAAGCCTTGGGAGGTTGAAAATCACCTAAATGTTCAACCAATGACACAAAATCACTTATTGGATGCACAAGATTGGTTAAAAACCCTAATTGGACGAGAATAAGCCTTGGGAGGACGAAAATGACCTAAATGTTCAACCAATGACACAAATGTACTTATTGGATGCACAAGATAAGTTAAAAACCCTAATTGGACGAGAATAAGCTTTGGGAGGAGGAAAATAACCTAAATGTTCAACCAATGATACAAAATCACTTATTGGATGCACAAGATTGGTTAAAAACCCTAATTGGACGAGAATAAGCCTAGGGAGGACGAAAATGACCTAAATGTTCAACCAATGACACAAAATCACTTATTGGATGCACAAGATTGGTTAAAAACCCTAATTGGACAACAATAAGCCCTTGGAGGACGAAAATGACCTAAGTGTTCAACCAATGGCACAAAATCACTTATTGGATGCACAAGATTGGTTAAAAACCCTAATTGGACGAGAATAAGCCTAGGGAGGACGAAAATGACCTAAATGTTCAACCAATGACACAAAATCACTTATTGGATGCACAAGATTGGTTAAAAACCCTAATTGGATAGAATAAGCCTTGGGAGGACGAAAATGACCTAAATGTTCAACCAATGACACAAAATCACTTATTGGATGCACAAGATTGGTTAAAAACCCTAATTGGACGAGAATAAGCCTAGGGAGGACGAAAATGACCTAAATGTTCAACCAATGACACAAAATCTCTTATTGGATGCACATGATTGGTTAAAAACCCTAATTGGACAAGAATAACCCTAGGGAGGAGAAAAATGACCTAAATGTTCAACCAATGACACAAATGTACTTATTGGATGCACAAGATTGGTTAAAAACCCTAATTGGACGAGAATAAGCCTTAAGAGGACGAAAATGACCTAAATGTTCAACTAATGACACAAATGTACTTATTGGATGCACAAGATTAGTTAAAAACCCTTATTGGACGAGAATAAGCCTTAGGAGGACGAAAATGACCTAAATGTTCAACCAATGACACAAATGTACTTATTGGATGCACAAGATTTGTTAAAAACCCTAACTGGACGAGAATAAGCCTAGGGAGGACGAAAATGACCTAAATGTTCAACCAATGAAACAAAATCACTTATTGGATGCACAAGATTGGTTAAAAACCCTAATTGGACGAGAATAAGCCTTGGGAGGACGAAAATGAGCTAAATGTTCAACCAATAGCACAAAATCACTTATTGGATGCACAAGATTGGTTAAGAACCATAATTGGACGAGAATAAGCCTAGGGAGGACGAAAATTACCTAAATGTTCAACCAATGACACCAAATCATTTATTGGATGCACAAGATTGGTTAAAAACCCTAATTGGACGAGAATAAGCCTAGGGAGGACGAAAATGACCTAAATGTTCAACCAATGACACAAAATCACTTATTGGATGCACAAGATAGGTTAAAAACCCTAATTGGACGAGAATAAGCTTTGGGAGGACGAAAATGACCTAAATGTTCAACCAATGACACAAAATCACTTATTGGATGCACAAGATTGGTTAAAAACCCTAATTGGACGAGAATAAGCCTTGGGAGGACGAAAATGACGTAAATGTTCAACACATGACACAAAATCACTTATTAAATGCACAAGATTGGTTAAAAACCCTAATTGGACGAGAATAAGCCTAGGGAGGACGAAAATCACCTAAATGTTCAACCAATGACACAAATGTACTTATTGGATTCACAAGATTGGCTAAAAACCCTAATTGGACGAGAATAAGCCTTAAGAGGATGAAAATGACCTAAATGTTCAACCAATGACACAAAATCACTTATTGGATGCACAAGATTGGTTAAAAACCCTAATTGGACGAGAATAAGCCTAGGGAGGACGAAAATGACCTAAATGTTCAACCAATGACACAAAATCACTTATTGGATGCACAAGATTGGTTAAAAACCCTAATTGGACGAGAATAAGCCTTCGGAGGACGAAAATGACCGAAATGTTCAACCAATGACACAAATGTACTTATTGGATGCACAAGATTGGTTAAAAACCCTAATTGGACGAGAATAAGCCTTCGGAGGACGAAAATGACCTAAATGTTCAACCAATGACACAAATGTACTTATTGGATGCACAAGATTGGTTAAAAACCCTAATTGGACAAGAATAAGCTTTGGGCGGACGAAAATGACCTAAATGTTCAACCAATGACACAAAATCACTTATTGGATGCACAAGATTGGTTAAAAACCCTAATTGGACGAGAATAAGCCTAGGGAGGACGAAAATGACCTAAATGTTCAACCAATGACACAAAATCACTTATTGGATGCACAAGATTGGTTAAAAACCCTAATTGGACGAGAATAAGCCTTGGGAGGACGAAAATGACCTAAATGTTCAACCAATGACACAAAATCACTTATTGGATGCACAAGATTGGTTCAAATCCCTAATTGGACGAGAATAAGCCTTGGGAGGACGAAAATGACCTAAATGTTCAACCAATGACACAAATGTACTTATTGGATGCACAAGATTGGTTAAAAACCCTAATTGGACGAGAATAAGCCTTGGGAGGACGAAAATGTCCTAAATGTTCAACCAATGACACAAATGTAGTTATTGGATGCACAAGATTGGTTAAAAACCCTAATTGGACGAGAATAAGCCGTGGGAGGACGAAAATGACCTACATGTTCAACCAATGACACAAATGTACTTATTGGATTCACAAGATTGGTTAAAAACCCTAATTCGAGGAGAATAAGCCTTGGGAGGATGAAAATGACCTAAATGTTCAACCAATGACACAAAATCACTTATTGGATGCACAAGATTGGTTAAAAACCCTAATTGGACGAGAATAAGCCTAGGGTGGACGAAAATGACCTAAATGTTCAACCAATGCTACAAAATCACTTATTGGATGCACAAGATTGGTTAAAAACCCTAATTGGACGAGAATAAGCCTAGGGAGGACGAAAATGACCTAAATGTTCAACCAATGACACAAAATCACTTATTGGATGCACAAGATTGGTTAAAAACCCTAATTGGACGAGAATAAGCCTAGGGAGGACGAAAATGACCTAAATGTTCAACCAATGACACAAAATCACTTATTGGATGCACAAGATTGGTTAAAAACCCTAATTTGATGAGAATAAGGCTTAGGAGGACAAAATGACCTAAATGTTCAACCAATGACACAAATGAACTTATTGGATGCACAAGATTGGTTAAAAACCCTAATTGGACGAGAATAAGCCTTGGGAGGACGAAAATGACCTAAATGTTCAACCAATGACACAAAAGTACTTATTGGATGCACAAGATTGGTTAAAAACCCTAATTGGACGAGAATAAGCCATGGGAGGACGAAAATGACCTAAATGTTCAACCAATGACACAAAATCACTTATTGGATGCACAAGATTGGTTAAAAACCCTAATTGGACGAGAATAAGCCTTGGGAGGACGAAAATGACCTAAATGTTCAACAAATGACACAAATATACTTATTGGATGCACAAGATTGGTTAAAAACCCTAATTGGACGAGAATAAGCCTTGGGAGGACGAAAATGACCTAAATGTTCAACCAATGACACAAAATCACTTATTAGATGCACAAGATTGGTTAAAAACCCTAATTGGACGAGAATAAGCCATGGGAGGACGAAAATGACCTAAATGTTCAACCAATGACACAAAATCACTTATTGGATGCACAAGATTGGTTAAAAACCCTAATTGGACGAGAATAAGCCTCGGGAGGACGAAAATGACCTAAATGTTCAACCAATGACACAAAATCACTTATTGGATGCACAAGATTGGTTAAAAACCCTAATTGGACGAAAATAAGTCCCTGGAGGAGAAAAATGACCTAAATGTTCAACCAATGACACAAAATCACTTATTGGATGCACAAGATTGGTTAAAAACCCTAATTGGACGAGAATAAGCCATGGGAGGACGAAAATGACCTAAATGTTCAACCAATGACACAAAATCACTTATTGGATGCACAAGATTGGTTAAAAACCCTAATTGGAGGAGAATAAGCCTTGGGAGGACGAAAATGACCTAAATGTTCAACCGATGACACAAAATCACTTATTGGATGCACAAGATTGGTTAAAAACCCTAATTGGACGAGAATAAGCCATGGGAGGACGAAAATGACCTAAATGTTCAACCAATGACACAAAATCACTTATTGGATGCACAAGATTGGTTAAAAACCCTAATTGGACGAGAATAAGCCGTGGGAGAACGAAAATGACCTAAATGTTCAACCAATGACACAAAATCACTTATTGGATGCACAAGATTGGTTAAAAACCCTAATTGGACGAGAATAAGCCATGGGAGATCGAAAATGACCTAAATGTTCAACCAATGACACAAAATCACTTATTAGATGCACAAGATTGGTTGAAAACCCTAATTGGACGAGAATAAGCCTAGGGAGGACGTAAATGACCTAAATGTTCAACCAATGACACAAATGTACTTATTAAATGTACAACATTGGTTAAAAACTCTAATTGGACAAGAATAAGCCTACAGATGACGAAAATGACCTAAATGTTCAACCAATGACACAAAATCACTTATTGGATGCACAAGATTGGTTAAAAACCCTAATTGGACGAGAATAAGCC
>JBBPBP010000657.1:30693-48727 GCA_037974735.1 Cicer chorassanicum
ACACAAATGTACTTATTAAATGTACAACATTGGTTAAAAACTCTAATTGGACGAGAATAAGCCTACGGATGACGAAAATGACCTAAATGTTCAACCAATGACACAAAATCACTTATTGGATGCACAAGATTGGTTAAACACCCTAATTGGACGAGAATAAGCCTTGGGAGGACGAAAATGACCTAAATGTTCATAAATGTTGAACCAATGACACAAAATCACTTATTGGATGCACAAGATTGGTTAAATATCCTAATTGGACAAGAATAAGCCTAGGGAGGACGAAAATTACCTAAATGTTCAACAAATGACACAAATGTACTTATTGGATGCACAAGATTGGTTAAAAACCTTAACTGGACGAGAATAAGCCTTGGGAGGACGAAAATGACCTAAATGTTCAACCAATGACACAAAATCACTTATTGGATGCACAAGATTGGTTCAAAATCCTAATTGGACAAGAATAAGCCTCGGGAGGACGAAAATGACCTAAATGTTCAACCAATGACACAAAATCACTTATTGGATGCACAAGATTGGTTAAAAACCCTAATTGGACGAGAATAAGCTTTAGGAGGACGAAAATGACCTAAATGTTCAACCAATGACACAAAATCACTTATTGGATGCACAAGATTGGTTAAAAACCCTAATTGGACGAGAATAAGCCTTGGGAGGACGAAAATGACCTAAATGTTCAACCAATGACACAAAATCACTTATTGTTTACCCAAGAATGGTTAAAAACCCTAATTGGACAAGAATAAGTCATGGCAGGACGAAATTGACCTAAATGTTCAACCAATGACACAAATTCACTTATTGGATGCACAAGATTGGTTAAAAACCCTAATTGGACGAGAATAAGCCTTAGGAGGACGAAAACGACCTAAATGTTCAACCAATGACACAAAAACACTTATTGGATGCACAAGATTGGTTAAAAACCCTAATTGGACGAGAATAAGCCTTGGGAGGACGAAAATGACCTAAATGTTCAACCAATGACACAAAATCACTTATTGGATGCACAAGATTGGTTAAAAACCCTAATTGGACGAGAATAAGCCTTGGGAGAAATCACCTAAATTTTCAACCAATGACACAAAATCACTTATTGGATGCACAAGATTGGTTAAAAACCCTAATTGGACGACAATAAGCCTAGGGAGGACGAAAATCACCTAAATGTTCAACCAATGACACAAATGTACTTATTGGATTCACAAGATTGGTTAAAAACCTTAATTGGACGAGAATAAGCCTTAAGAGGATGAAAATGACCTAAATGTTCAACCAATGACACAAAATCACTTATTGGATGCACAAGATTGGTTAAAAACCCTAATTGGACGAGAATAAGCCTTGGGAGGACGAAAATGACCTAAATGTTCAACCAATGACACAAAATCACTTATTGGATGCACAAGATTGGTTAAAAACCCTAATTGGACGAGAATAAGCCTTGGGAGAACGAAAATGACCTAAATGTTCAACCAATGACACAAAATTACTTATTGGATGCACAAGATTGGTTAAAAACCCTAGTTGGACGAGAATAAGCATTCGGAGGACGAAAATGACTTAAATGTTCAACCAATGACACAAAATCACTTATTGGATGCACAAGATTGGTTAAAAACCCTAATTGGACGAGAATAAGCATTGGGAGGACGAAAATGACCTAAATGTTCAACCAATGACACAAATGTACTAATTGGATACACAAGATTGGTTAAAAACCCTAATTGGACGAGAATAAGCCTAGGGAGGACGAAAATGACCTAAATGTTCAACCAATGACACAAAATCACTTATTGGATGCACAAGATTGGTTAAAAACCCTAATTGGACGAGAATAAGCCTTGGGAGAACGAAAATGACCTAAATGTTCAACCAATGACACAAATGTACTTATTGGATGCACAAGATTGGTTCAAAACCCTAATTGAACGAGAATAAGCCTAGGGAGGACGAAAATGACCTAAATGTTCAACCAATGACACAAAATCACTTATTGGATGCACAAGATTGGTTAAAAACCCTAATTGGACGAGAATAAGCTTTAGGAGGACGAAAATGAACTAAATGTTCAACCAATGACACAAAATCACTTATTGGATGCACAAGATTGGTTAAAAACCCTAATTGGACGAGAATAAGCCTTGGGAGGACGAAAATGACCTAAATGTTCAACCAATGACACAAAATCACTTATTGGATGCACAAGATTGTTTCAAAACCCTAATTGGACTAGAATTAGCCTAGGGAGGACGAAAATGACCTAAGTGTTCAACCAATGACACAAAATCACTTATTGAATGCACAAGATTGGGTCAAAACCCTAATTGGACGAGAATAAGCCTTGGGAGGACGAAAATGACTTAAATGTTCAACCAATGACACAAAATCACTTATTGGATGCACAAGATTGGTTAAAAACCCTAATTGGACGAGAATAAGCCTTGGGAGGACGAAAATGACCTAAATGTTCAACCAATGACAAAAAATCACTTATTGGATGCACAAGATTGGTTAAAAACCCTAATTGGACGAGAATAAGCCTTGGGAGGACGAAAATGAACTAAATGTTCAACCAATGACACAAAATCACTTATTGGATGCACAAGATTTGTTAAAAACCCTAATTGGACGAGAATAAGCCTTAAGAGGACGAAAATGACCTAATTGTTCAACCAATGACACAAAATCACTTATTGGATGCACAAGATTGGTTAAAAACCCTAATTGGACGAGAATAAGCTTTGGGAGGACGAAAATGACCTAAATGTTCAACCAATGACACAAAATCACTTATTGGATGCACAAGATTGGTTAAAAACCCTAATTGGACGAGAATAAGCCTTGGGAAGACAAAAATGACCTAAATGTTCAACCAATGACACAAAATCACTTATTGGATGCACAAGATTGGTTAAAAACCCTAATTTGACGAGAATAAGTATTGGGAGGACGAAAATGACCTAAATGTTGAACCAATGAAATAAAATCACTTATTGGATGCACAAGATTGGTTTAAAACCCAAATTGGACGAGAATAAGCCTTGGGAGGACGAAAATGACTTAAATGTTCATAAATGTTCAACCAATTACACAAAATCACTTATTGGATGCACAAGATTGGTTAAATATCCTAATTGGACAAGAATAAGCCTAGGGAGGACGAAAATGACCTAAATGTTCAACCAATGACACAAATGTACTTATTGGATGCACAAGATTGGTTAAAAACCCTAATTGGACGAGAATAAGCATTGGTAGGACGAAAATGACCTAAATGTTCAACCAATGACACAAATGTACTTATTGGATGCACAAGATTGGCTAAAAACCCTAATTGGACGAGAATAAGCCTTGGGAGGACGAAAATGACCTAAATGTTCAACCAATGACACAAAATCACTTATTGGAGGCACAAGATTGGTTAAAAACCCTAATTGGACGAGAATAAGCCTTGAATGTTCAACCAATGACACAAAATCACTTATTGAATGCACAAGATTGGTTAAAAACCCTAATTGGACGAGAATAAGCCATGGGAGATCGAAAATGACCTAAATGTTCAACCAATGACACAAAATCACTTATTAGATGCACAAGATTGGTTGAAAACCCTAATTGGACGAGAATAAGCCTAGGGAGGACGAAAATGACCTAAATGTTCAACCAATGACACAAATGTACTTATTAAATGTACAACATTGGTTAAAAACTCTAATTGGACGAGAATAAGCCTACGGATGACGAAAATTACCTAAATGTTCAACCAATGACACAATATCACTTATTGGATGCACAAGATTGGTTAAAAACCCTAATTGGACGAGAATAAGCCTTGGGAGGACGAAAATGACCTAAATGTTCATAAATGTTCAACCAATGACACAAAATCACTTATTGGATGCACAAGATTGGTTAAAAACCCTAATTGGACGAGAATAAGCCATGGGAGATCGAAAATGACCTAAATGTTCAACCAATGACACAAAATCACTTATTAGATGCACAAGATTGGTTAAAAACCCTAATTGGACGAGAATAAGCCTAGGGAGGACGAAAATGACCTAAATGTTCAACCAATGACACAAAATCACTTATTGGATGCACAAAATTGGTTAAAAACCCTAATGGGACGAGAATAAGCCTTGGGAGGACGAAAATGACCTAAATGTTCAACCAATGACACAAATGTACTTATTGGATGCACAAGATTGGTTAAAAACCCTAATTGGACGAGAATAAGCCTTGGGAGGAAGAAAATGACCTAAATGTTCAACCAATGACACAAAATCACTTATTGGATGCACAAGATTGGTTAAAACCCCTAATTGGACGAGAATAAGCCTTGGGAGGACGAAAATGACCTAAATGTTCAACCAATGACACAAGTGTACTTATTGGATGCACAAGATTGGTTAAAAACCCTAATTGGACGAGAATAAGCCTAGAGAGGACGAAAATGACCTAAATGTTCAACCAATGACACAAAATCACTTATTGGATGCACAAGATTGGTTAAAAACCCTAATTGGACGAGAATAAGCTTTTGGAGGACATAAATGACCTAAATGTTCAACAAATGACACAAATGTACTTATTGGATGCACAAGATTGGTTAAAAACCCTAATTGGACGAGAATAAGCATTGGGAGGACGAAAATCACCTAAATGTTCAACCAATGGCACAAAATCACTTATTGGATACACAAGATTGTTTAAAAACCCTAATTGGACGAGAATAAGCCTTGGGAGGACGAAAATGACCTAAATGTTCAACCAATGACACAAAATCACTTATTGGATGCACAAGATTGGTTAAAAACCCTAATTAGACGAGAATAAGCCTAGGGAGGACGAAAATGACCTAAATGTTCAACCAATGACACAAAATCACTTATTGGATGCACAAGATTGGTTAAAAACCCTAATTGGACGAGAATAAGCCTTAGGAGGACGAAAATGACCTAAATGTTCAACCCATGACACAAAATCACTTATTGGATGCACAAGATTGGTTAAAAACCCTAATTGGACGAGAATAAGCCATGGGAGATCGAAAATGACCTAAATGTTCAACCAATGACACAAAATCACTTATTAGATGCACAAGATTGGTTGAAAACCCTAATTGGACGAGAATAAGCCTAGGGAGGACGAAAATGACCTAAATGTTCAACCAATGACACAAATGTACTTATTAAATGTACAACATTGGTTAAAAACTCTAATTGGACGAGAATAAGCCTACGGATGACGAAAATGACCTAAATGTTCAACCAATGAAACAAAATCACTTATTGGATGCACAAGATTGGTTAAAAACCCTATTTGGACGAGAATAAGCCTTGGGAGGACGAAAATGACCTAAATGTTCATAAATGTTCAACCAATGACACAAAATCACTTATTGGATGCACAAGATTGGTTAAATATCCTAATTGGACAAGAATAAGCCTAGGGAGGACGAAAATGACCTAAATGTTCAACCAATGACACAAATGTACTTATTGGATGCACAAGATTGGTTAAAAACCCTAATTGGACGAGAATAAGCCTTGGGAGGATGAAAAATGACCTAAATGTTCAACCAATGACACAAAATCACTTATTGGATGCACAAGATTGGTTAAAAACCCTAATTGGACGAGAATAAGTATTGGGAGGACAAAAATGACCTAAATGTTCAACCAATGACACAAAATCACTTATTGGATGCACAAGATTGGTTAAAAACCCTAATTGGCAAGAATAAGTATTGGGAGGACGAAAATGACCTAAATGTTCAACCAATGAAACAAAATCACTTATTGGATGCACAAGATTGGTTAAAAACCCAAATTGGACGAGAATAAGCCTTGGGAGGACGAAAATGACCTAAATGTTCATAAATGTTCAACCAATGACACAAAATCACTTATTGGATGCACAAGATTGGTTAAATATCCTAATTGGACTAGAATAAGCCTAGGGAGGACGAAAATGACCTAAATGTTCAACCAATGACACAAATGTACTTATTGGATGCACAAGATTGGTTAAAAACCCTAATTGGACGAGAATAAGCCTTGGTAGGACGAAAATGACCTAAATGTTCAACCAATGACACAAAATCACTTATTGGATGCACAAGGTTGGTTAAAAACCCTAATTGGACGAGAATAAGCCTTGGAAGGACGAAAATGACCTAAATGTTCAACCAATGACACAAAATCACTTATTGGATGCACAAGATTGGTTAAAAACCCTAATTGGACGAGAATAAGCCATGGGAGATCGAAAATGACCTAAATGTTCAACCAATGACACAAAATCACTTATTAGATGCACAAGATTGGTTGAAAACCCTAATTGGACGAGAATAAGCCTTGGGAGGACGAAAATGACCTAAATGTTCAACCAATGACACAAATGTACTTATTGGATGCACAAGATTGGTTAAAAACCTTAACTGGACGAGAATAAGCCTTGGTGGACGAAAATGACCTAAATGTTCAACCAATGACACAAAATCACTTATTGGATGCACAAGATTGGTTCAAAATCCTAATTGGACAAGAATAAGCCTCGGGAGGACGAAAATGACCTAAATGTTCAACCAATGACACAAAATCACTTATTGGATGCACAAGATTGGTTAAAAACCCTAATTGGACGAGAATAAGCCATGGGAGATCGAAAATGACCTAAATGTTCAACCAATGACACAAAATCACTTATTAGATGCACAAGATTGGTTGAAAACCCTAATTGGACGAGAATAAGCCTAGGGAGGACGAAAATGACCTAAATGTTCAACCAATGACACAAATGTACTTATTGGATGCACAAGATTTGCTAAAGACCCTAATTGGACGAGAATAAGCCTTGGGAGGACGAAAATGACCTAAATGTTCAACCAATAGCACAAAATCATTTATTGGATGCACAAGATTGGTTAAGAACCATAATTAGACGAGAATAAGCCTAGGGAGGACGAAAATGACCTAAATGTTCAACCAATGACACCAAATCATTTATTGGATGCACAAGATTGGTTAAAAACCCTAATTGGACGAGAATAAGCCTAGGGAGGACGAAAATGGCCAAAATGTTCAACCAATGACACAAAATCACTTATTGGATGCACAAGATTGGTTAAAAACCCTAATTTGACAAGAATAAGCTTTGGGAGGACGAAAATGACCTAAATGTTCAACCAATGACACAAAATCACTTATTGGATGCACAAGATTGGTTAAAAACCCTAATTGGACGAGAATAAGCCTTGGGAGGACGAAAATGACCTAAATGTTCAACCAATGACACAAAATCACTTATTGGATGCACAAGGTTGGTTAAAAACCCTAATTGGACGAGAATAAGCCTTGGGAGGACGAAAATGACCTTAATGTTCAACCAATGACACAAAATCACGTATTGGATGCACAAGATTGGTTAAAAACCCTAATTGGACGAGAATAAGCCTTGGGAGGACGAAAATGACCTAAATGTTCAACCAATGACACAAAATCACTTATTGGATGCACAAGATTGGTTAAAAACCCTAATTGGACGAGAATAAGCCATGGGAGGTCGAAAATGACCTAAATGTTCAACCAATGACACAAAATCACTTATTAGATGCACAAGATTGGTTGAAAACCCTAATTGGACGAGAATAAGCCTAGGGAGGACGAAAATGACCTAAATGTTCAACCAATGACACAAATGTACTTATTGGATGCACAAGATTGGTTAAATATCCTAATTGGACAAGAATAAGCCTAGGGAGGACGAAAATGACCTAAATGTTCAACCAATGACACAAATGTACTTATTGGATGCACAAGATTGGTTAAAAACCCTAATTGGACGAGAATAAGCCTTGGTAGGACGAAAATGACCTAAATGTTCAACCAATGACACAAAATCACTTATTGGATGCACAAGATTGGTTAAAAACCCTAATTGGACGAGAATAAGCCTTGGGAGGACGAAAATGACCTAAATGTTCAACCAATGACACAAAATCACTTATTGGATCCACAAGATTGGTTTAAAACCCTAATTGGACGAGAATAAGCCTAGGGAGGACGAAAATGACCTAAATGTTCAACCAATGACACAAATGTACTTATTGGATGCACAAGATTGGTTAAAAACCCTAATTGGACGAGAATAAGTCTTGGGAGGACGAAAATGACCTAAATGTTCAACCAATGACATAAAATCACTTATTGGATGCACAAGATTGGTTAAAAACCCTAATTGGACGAGAATAAGCCATGGGAGATCGAAAATGACCTAAATGTTCAACCAATGACACAAAATCACTTATTAGATGCACAAGATTGGTTGAAAACCCTAATTGGACGAGAATAAGCCTAGGGAGGACGAAAATGACCTAAATGTTCAACCAATGACACAAATGTACTTATTGGATGCACAAGATTGGTTAAAAATGCTAATTGGACGAGAATAAGCCTTGGTAGGACGAAAATGACCTAAATGTTCAACCAATGACACAAATGTACTTATTGGATGCACAAGATTGGTTAAAAACCCTAATTGGACGAGAATAAGCCTTGGGAGGACGAAAATGACCTAAATGTTCAACCAATGTCACAAAAGCACTTATTGGATGCATAAGATTGGTTAAAAACCCTAATTGGACGAGAATAAGCCTTGGGAGGACGAAAATGATCTAAATGTTCAACCAATGACACAAATGTACTTATTGGATGCACAAGATTGGTTAAAAACCCTAATTGGACGAGAATAAGCCTAGGGAGGACGAAAATGACCTAAATGTTCAAACAATGACACAAATGTACTTATTGGATGCACAACATTGGTTAAAAACCCTAATTGGACGAGAATAAGCCTTGGGAGGACGAAAATGACTTAAATGTTCAACCAATGACACAAATGTACTTATTGGATGCACAAGATTGGTTAAAAACCCTAATTGGACGAGAATAAGCCTTGGGAGGAAGAAAATGACCTAAATGTTCAACCAATGACACAAAATCACTTATTGGATGCACAAGATTGGTCAAAAACCCTAATTGGACGAGAATAAGCCTTGGGAGGATGAAAATGACCTAAATGTTTAACCAATGACACAAAATCACTTATTGGATGCACAAGATTGGTTAAAAACCCTAATTGGCCGAGAATACGCCTTAGAATGATGAAAATGACCTAAATGTTCAACCAATGACACAAAATCACTTATTGGATGCACAAGATTGGATAAAAACCCTAATTGGATGAGAATAAGCCATGGGAGGACGAAAATGACCTAAATGTTCAACCAATGACACAAATGTACTTATTGGATGCACAAGATTGGTTAAAAACCCTAATTGGACGAGAATAAGCCTTGGGAGGAAGAAAATGACCTAAATGTTCAACCAATGACACAAAATCACTTATTGGATGCACAAGATTAGTTAAAAACCCTAATTGGACGAGAATAAGCCTTGGGAGGACGAAAATGACCTAAATGTTCAACCAATGACACAAAATCACTTATTGGATGCACAAGTTTGGTTAAAAACCCTAATTGGACGAGAATAAGCCTTGGGAGAACGAAAATGACCTAAATGTTCAACCAATGACACAAAATCACTTATTGGATGCACAAGATTGGTTAAAAACCCTAATTGGACGAGAATAAGCCTTGGGAGGACGAAAATGACCTAAATGTTCAACCAATGACACAAAAGGACTTATTGGATGCACAAGATTGGTTAAAAACCCTAATTGGACGAGAATAAGCCTTGGGAGGACGAAAATGACCTAAATGTTCAACCAATGACACAAATGTACTTATTGGATGCACAAGATTGGTTAAAAACTCTAATTGGACGAGAATAAGCCTAGGGAGGACGAAAATGACCTAAATGTTTAACCAATGACACAAATTCACTTATTGGATGCACAAGATTGGTTAAAAACCCTAATTGGACGAGAATAAGCCTTGGGAGGACGAAAATGACCTAAATGTTCAACCAATGACACAAATGTACTTATTGGATGCACAAGATTGGTTAAAAACCTTAACTGGACGAGAATAAGCCTTGGGAGGACGAAAATGACCTAAATGTTCAACCAATGACACAAAATCACTTATTGGATGCACAAGATTGGTTAAAAATCCTAATTGGACAAGAATAAGCCTAGGGAGGACGAAAATGACCTAAATGTTCAACCAATGACACAAAATCACTTATTGGATGCACAAGATTGGTTAAAAACCCTAATTGGACGAGAATAAGCCATGGGAGGACGAAAATGACCTAAACGTTCAACCAATGACACAAAATCACTTATTGGATGCACAAGATTGGTTAAAAACCCTAATTGGACGAGAATAAGTATTGGGAGGATGAAAATGACCTAAATGTTCAACCAATGAAACAAAATCAGTTATTGGATGCACAAGATTGGTTAAAAACCCTAAGTGGATGAGAATAAGCATTGGGAGGACGAAAATTACCTAAATGTTCAAAAATGTTCAACCAATGACACAAAATCACTTATTGGATGCACAAGATTGGTTAAATATCCTAATTGGACAAGAATAAGCCTAGGGAGGACGAAAATGACCTAAATGTTCAACCAATGACACAAATGTACTTATTGGATGCACAAGATTGGTTAAAAACCCTAATTGGACGAGAATAAGCCTTGGGAGGACGAAAATGACCTAAATGTTCAACCAATGACACAAAATCACTTTTTGGATGCAAAAGATTGATTAAAAACCCTAATTGGACGAGAATAAGCCTAGGGAGGACGAAAATGACCTAAATGTTCAACCAATGACACAAATGTACTTATTGGATGCACAAGATTGGTTAAAAACCCAAATTGGACGAGAATAAGCCTTGGGAGGACGAAAATGACCTAAATGTTCAACCAATGACACAAAATCACTTATTGGATGCACAAGATTGGTTAAAAACCCTAATTGGACGAGAATAAGCTTTAGGAGGACGAAAATGACCTAAATGTTCAACCAATGACACAAAATCACTTATTGAATGCACAAGATTGGTTAAAAACCCTAATTGGACGAGAATAAGCCTTGGGAGGACGAAAATGACCTAAATGTTCTTAAATGTTCAACCAATGACACAAAATCACTTATTGGATGCACAAGATTGGTTAAATATCCTAATTGGACAAGAATAAGCCTAGGGAGGACGAAAATTACCTAAATGTTCAACAAATGACACAAATGTACTTATTGGATGCACAAGATTGGTTAAAAACCCTAATTGGACGAGAATAAGCATTGGTAGGACGAAAATGACCTAAATGTTCAACCAATAACACAAAATCACTTATTGGATGCACAAGATTGGTTAAAACCCTAATTGGACGAGAATAAGGCTTGGGAGGACGAAAATGACCTAAATGTTCAACCAATGACACAAAATCACTTATTGGATGCACAAGATTGGTTAAAAACCCTAATTGGACGAGAATAAGCCATGGGAGATCGAAAATGACCTAAATGTTCAACCAATGACACAAAATCACTTATTAGATGCACAAGATTGGTTGAAAACCCTAATTGGACGAGAATAAGCCTAGGGAGGACGAAAATGACCTAAATGTTCAACCAATCACACAAATGTACTTATTAAATGTACAACATTGGTTAAAAACTCTAATTGGACGAGAATAAGCCTACGGATGACGAAAATGACCTAAATGTTCAACCAATGACACAAAATCACTTATTGGATGCACAAGATTGGTTAAACACCCTAATTGGACGAGAATAAGCCTTGGGAGGACGAAAATGACCTAAATGTTCATAAATGTTGAACCAATGACACAAAATCACTTATTGGATGCACAAGATTGGTTAAATATCCTAATTGGACAAGAATAAGCCTAGGGAGGACGAAAATTACCTAAATGTTCAACAAATGACACAAATGTACTTATTGGATGCACAAGATTGGTTAAAAACCCTAATTGGACGAGAATAAGCATTGGTAGGACGAAAATGACCTAAATGTTCAACCAATAACACAAAATCACTTATTGGATGCACAAGATTGGTTAAAACCCTAATTGGACGAGAATAAGGCTTGGGAGGACGAAAATGACCTAAATGTTCAACCAATGACACAAAATCACTTATTGGATGCACAAGATTGGTTAAAAACCCTAATTGGACGAGAATAAGCCATGGGAGATCGAAAATGACCTAAATGTTCAACCAATGACACAAAATCACTTATTAGATGCACAAGATTGGTTGAAAACCCTAATTGGACGAGAATAAGCCTTGGGAGGACGAAAATGACCTAAATGTTCAACCAATGACACAAATGTACTTATTGGATGCACAAGATTGGCTAAAAACCCTAATTGGACGAGAATAAGCCTTGGGAGGACGAAAATGACCTAAATGTTCAACCAATGAAACAAATGTACTTATTGGATGCACAAGATTGGTTAAAAACCCTAATTGGACGAGAATAAGCCATGGGAGGACGAAAATGACCTAAATGTTCAACCAATGACACAAATGTACTTATTGGATGCACAAGATTGGTTAAAAACCCTAATTGGACGAGAATAAGCCTTGGGAGGACGAAAATGACCTAAATGTTCAACCAATGACACAAATGTACTTATTGGATGCACAAGATTGGTTAAAAACCCTAATTGGACGAGAATAAGCCTTGGGAGGACGAAAATGACCTAAATGTTCAACAATTGACACAAATGTAATTATTGGTTGCACAAGATTGGTTAAAATCCCTAATTGGACGAGAATAAGCCTTACGAGGACGAAAATGACCTAAATGTTCAACCAATGACACAAAATCACTTATTGGATGCACAAAATTAGTAAAAACCCTAATTGGACGAGAATAAGCCTTACGAGGACGAAAATGACCTAAATGTTCAACCAATGACACAAAATCACTTATTGGATGCATAAGATTGGTTAAAATCACTAATTGGACGAGAATAAGCCTTGGGAGGACGAAAATGACCTAAATGTTCAACCAATGACACAAATGTACTTATTGGATGCACAAGATTGGTTAAAAACCCTAATTGGACGAGAATAAGCCTTGGGAGGACGAAAATGACCTAAATGTTCAACCAACGACACAAATGTACTTATTGGATGCACAAGATTGGTTAAAAACCCAAATTGGACGAGAATAAGCCTTGGGAGGACGAAAATGACCTAAATGTTCAACCAATGACACAAATGTACTTATTGGATGCACAAGATTGGTTAAAAACCCTAATTGGACGAGAATAAGCCTTGGGAGGACGAAAATGACCTAAATGTTCAACCAATGACACAAATTCGCTTATTGGATGCACAAGATTGGTTAAAACCCCTAATTGGAGGAGAATAAGCCTTGGGAGGACGAAAATGACCTAAATGTTCAACCAATGACACAAATGTACTTATTGGATGCACAAGATTGGTTAAAAACCCTAATTGGACGAGAATAAGCCTTGGGAGGACGAAAATGACCTAAATGTTCAACCAATGACACAGCTGTACTTATTGGATGCACAAGATTGGTTAAAAACCCTAATTGGACGAGAATAAGCCTTGGGAGGACGAAAATGACCTAAATGTTCAACCAATGACACAAATGTACTTATTGGATGCACAAGATTGGTTAAAAACCCTAATTGGACGAGAATAAGCCTTGGGAGGACGAAAATGACCTAAATGTTCAACCAACGACACAAATGTACTTATTCAATGCACAAGATTGGTTAAAAACCCTAATTGGACGAGAATAAGCCTTGGGAGGACAAAAATGACCTAAATGTTCAACCAACGACACAAAATCACTTATTGGATGCACGAGATTAATTAAAAACCCTAATTGGACGAGAATAAGCCTTGGGAGGACGAAAATGACCTAAATGTTCAACCAATGACACAAATGTACTTATTGGATGCACAAGATTGGTTAAAAACCCTAATTGGACGAGAATAAGCCTTGGGAGGACGAAAATGACCTAAATGTTCAACCAACGACACAAAATCACTTATTGGATGCACAAGATTGGTTAAAAACCGTAATTGGACGAGAATAAGCCTTGGGAGGACGAAAATGACCTAAATGTTCAACCAATAACACAAATGTACTTATTTGATGCACAAGATTGCTTAAAAACCCTAATTGGACGAGAATAAGCCTTGGGAGGACGAAAATGACCTAAATGTTCAACCAATGACACAAATGTACTTATTGGATGCACAAGATTGGTTAAAAACCCTAATTGGACGAGAATAAGCCTTGGGAGGACGAAAATGACCTAAATGTTCAACCAATGACACAAATGTACTTATTGGATGCACAAGATTGGTTTAAAACACTAATTAAACGAGAATAAGCCTTGGGAGGACGAAAATGACCTAAATGTTCAACCAATGACACAAATGTACTTATTGGATGCACAAGATTGGTTAAAAACCCTAATTGGACGAGAATAAGCCTTGGGAGGACGAAAATGACCTAAATGTTCAACCAATAACAAAAAATCACTTATTGGATGCACAAGATCGGTTAATAACCCTAATTGGACGAGAATAAGCCTTGGGAGGACGAAAATGACCTAAATGTTCAACCAATGACACAAATGTACTTATTGGATGCACAAGATTGGTTAAAAACCCTAATTGGACGAGAATAAGCCTTGGGAGGACGAAAATGACCTAAATGTTCAACCAATGACACAAAATCACTTATTGGATGCACAAGATTGGTTAAAAATCCTAATTGGACAAGAATAAACCTAGGGAGGACGAAAATGACCTAAATGTTCAACCAATGACACAAACGTACTTATTAGATGCACAAGATTGGTTAAAAACCCTAATTGGACGAGAATAAGCCTTGGGAGGACGAAAATGACCTAAATGTTCAACCAATGACACAAATGTACTTATTGGATGCACAAGATTGGTTAAAAACCCTAATTGGACGAGAATAAGCCTTGGGAGGACGAAAATGACCTAAATGTTCAACCAATGACACAAAATCACTTATTGGATGAACAAGATTCGTTAAAAACCCTAATTGGACAAGAATAAGCCTTGGGAGGACGAAAATGACCTAAATGTTCAACCAATGACACAAATGTACTTATTGGATGCACAAGATTGGTTAAAAACCCTAATTGGACGAGAATAAGCCTTGGGAGGACGAAAATGACCTAAATGTTCAACCAATGACACAAAATCACTTATTGGATGCACAAGATTGGTTAAAAACCCTAATTGGACGGGAATAAGCCTTGGGAGGACGAAAATGACCTAAATGTTCAACAAATGACACAAAATCACTAATTGGTGGCAAAAGATTGGTTAAAAACCATAATTGGACGAGAATAAGCCTTGGGAGGACGCAAATGACCTAAATGTTCAACCAATAGCACAAAATCACTTATTGGATGCACAAGATTGGTTAAAAACCCTAATTGGACGAGAATAAGCCTTGGGAGGACGAAAATGACCTAAATGTTCAACCAATGACACAAAATCACTTATTGGATGCACAAGATTGGTTAAAAACCCTAATTGGACGAGAATAAGCCTTGGGAGGACGAAAATGACCTAAATGTTCAACCAATGACACAAAATAACTTATTGGATGCACAATATTGGTTAAAAACCCTAATTGGACGACAATAAGCCTTGGGAGGACGAAAATGACCTAAATGTTCAACCAATGACACAAAATCACTTATTGGATGCACAAGATTGGTTAAAAACCCTAATAGGTCGAGAATAAGCCTTGGGAGGACGAAAATGACCTAAATGTTCAACCAATGACACAAATGTACTTATTGGATGCACAAGATTGGTTAAAAACCCTAATTGGACGAGAATAAGCCTTGGGAGGACGAAAATGACCTAAATGTTCAACCAATGACACAAATGTACTTATTGGATGCACAAGATTGGTTAAAAACCCTAATTCGACGAGAATAAGCCTAGGGAGGAGGAAAATGACCTAAATGTTCAACCAATGACACAAAATCACTTATTGGATGCACAAGATTGGTTTAAAACCCTAATCGGACGAGAATAAGTCTTGGGAGGACGAAAATGACCTAAATGTTCAACCAATGACACAAATGTATTTATTGGATGTACAAGATTGGTTAAAAACCCTAATTGGACGAGAATAAGCCTGGGGAGGACGAAAATGACCTAAATGTTCAACCAATGACACAAAATCACTTATTGGATGCACAAGATTGGTTAAAAACCCTAATTGGACGAGAATAAGCATTGGGAGGACGAAAATGACCTAAATGTTCAACCAATGACACAAATGTACTTATTGGATGCACAAGATTGGTTAAAAACCGTAATTGGACGAGAATAAGCCTTGAGAGTACGAAAATGACCTAAATGTTCAACCAATGACACAAAATCACTTATTAGATGCACAAGATTGGTTAAAAACCCTAATTGGACGAGAATAAGCCTTGGGAGGACGAAAATGACCTAAATGTTCAACCAATGACACAAATGTACTTATTGGATGCACAAGATTGGTTAAAAACCTTAACTGGACGAGAATAAGCCTTGGGAGGACGAAAATGACCTAAATGTTCAACCAATGACACAAAATCACTTATTGGATGCACAAGATTGGTTCAAAATCCTAATTGGACAAGAATAAGCCTCGGGAGGACGAAAATGACCTAAATGTTCAACCAATGACACAAAATCACTTATTGGATGCACAAGTTTGGTTAAAAACCCTAATTGGACGAGAATAAGCTTTGGGAGGACGAAAATGACCTAAATGTTCAACCAATGACACAAAATCACTTATTGAATGCACAAGATTGGTTAAAAACCCTAATTGGACGAGAATAAGCCTTGGGAGGACGAAAATGACCTAAATGTTCAACCAATGACACAAAATCACTTATTCGATGCACAAGATTGGTTAAAAACCCTAATTGGACGAGAATAAGCCTTGGGAGGACGAAAATGACCTAAATGTTCAACCAATGACACAAATGTACTTATTGGATGCACAAGATTGGTTAAAAACCCTAATTGAACAAGAATAAGCCTTGGGAGGACGAAAATAACCTAAATGTTCAACCAATGATACAAATGTACTTATTGGATGCACAAGATTGGTTAAAAACCCTAATTGGACGAGAATAAGCCTTGGGAGGACGAAAATGACCTAAATGTTCAACCAATGACACAAATGTACTTATTGGATGCACAAGATTGGTTAAAAACCCTAATTGGACGAGTATAAGCCTTGGGAGGACGAAAATAACCTAAATGTTCAACCAATGACACAAAATCACTTATTGGATGCACAAGATTGGTTAAAAATCCTAATTGCACAAGAATAAGCTAGGGAGGACGAAAATGACCTAAATGTTCAACCAATGACACAAATGTACTTATTGGATGCACAAGATTGGTTAAAAACCCTAATTGGACGAGTATAAGCCTTGGGAGGACGAAAATGACCTAAATGTTCAACCAATGACACAAAATGTACTTATTGGATGCACAAGATTGGTTAAAAACCCTAATTGGACGAGTATAAGCCTTGGGAGGACGAAAATGACCTAAATGTTCAACCAATGACACAAAATCACTTATTGGATGCACAAGATTGGTTAAAAATCCTAATTGGACGAGAATAAGCCTAGGGAGGACAAAAATGGCCTAAATGTTCAACCATTGACACAAAATCACTTATTGGATGCACAAGATTGGTTGAAAACCCTAATTGGACGAGAATAAGCCTTGGGAGGACGAAAATGACCTAAATGTTCATAAATGTTCAACCAATGACACAAAATCACTTATTGGATGCACAAGATTGGTTAAATATCCTAATTTGACAAGAATAAGCCTAGGGAGGACGAAAATGACCTAAATGTTCAACCAATGACACAAATGTACTTATTGGATGCACAAGATTGGTTAAAAACCCTAATTGGACGAGAATAAGCCTTGGGAGGA
>JBBPBP010000658.1:0-17296 GCA_037974735.1 Cicer chorassanicum
TTTGTGTCATTGGTTGAACATTTAGGTCATTTTCGTCCTCCCTAGGCTTATTCTCGTACAACTAGGGTTTTTAACCAATCTTGTGTATCCAATCAGTGATTTGGTGTCATTGGTTGAACATTTAGGTCATTTTCGTCCTCCCTAGGCTTATTCTCGTCCAATTATGGTTCTTAACCAATCTTGTGAATCCAATAAGTGATTTTGTGCTATTGGTTGAACATTTAGGTCATTTTCGTCCTCCCAAGGCTTATTCTAGTCCAATTAGGGTTTTTAGCCAATCTTGTGCATCCAATAAGTACATTTGTGTCATTGGTTGAACATTTAGGTCATTTTCGTCCTCCCTAGGCTTATTCTCGTCCAATTAGGGTTTTCAACCAATCTTGTGCATCTAATAAGTGATTTTGTGTCATTGGTTGAACATTTAGGTCATTTTCGATCTCCCATGGCTTATTCTCGTCCAATTTGGGTTTTTAACCAATCTTGTGCATCCAATAAGTGATTTTGTGTTATTGGTTGAACATTTAGGTCATTTTCGTCCTCCCAAGGCTTATTCTCGTCCAATTAGGGTTTTTAACCAATCTTGTGCATCCAATAAGTGATTTTGTGTCATTGGTTGAACATTTAGGTCATTTTCATCCTCCCTAGGGTTATTCTCATCCAATTAGGGTTTTCATCCAATCTTGTGCATCCAATAAGTACGTTTGTGTCATTGGTTGATCATTTAGGTCACTTTCTTCCTTCCAAGGCTTATTCTCATCCCATTAGGGTTTTTAACCAATCTTGTGCATCCAATAAGTACGTTTGTGTCATTGATTTAACATTTAGGTCATTTTCGTCCTCCCTAGGCTTATTCTCATCCATTTAGGGTTTTTGACCAATCTTGTGCATCCAATAAGTGATTTTGTGTCGTTGGTTGAACATTTAGGTCATTTTCGTCCTCCCAAAGCTTTTTCTCGTCCAATTAAGGTTTTTAACCAATCTTGTGCATCCAATAAGTACATTTGTGTCATTGGTTGAACATTTAGGTCATTTTCGTCCTCCCAAGGCTTATTCTCGTCCAATTAGGGTTTTTAACCAATCTTGTGCATCCAATAAGTACATTTGTGTCATTGGTTGAACATTATGGTCATTTCTTCCTCCCAAAGCTTATTCTCGTCCAATTAGGGTTTTTAACCAATCTTGTGCATCCAATAAGTACATTTGTGTCATTGGTTGAACATTTAGGTCATTTTTGTCCTCCCAAGGCTTATTCTCGTCCAATTAGGGTTTTTAACCAATCTTGTGCATCCAATAAGTACGTGTGTGTCATTGGTTGAACATTTAGGTCATTTTCGTCCTCCCTAGGCTTATTCTCGTCCAATTAGGGTTTTTAACCAATCTTGTGCATCCAATTAGTACATTTGTGTCATTGGTTGAACATTTAGGTCATTTTCGTCCTCCCAACGCTTATTCTCGTCCATTTAGGGTTTTTAACCAATCTTGTGCTTCCAATAAGTGATTTTGTGTCATTGGTTCAACATTTTGGTCATTTTCGTCCTCCCAAGGCTTATTCTCGTCCAATTAGGGTTTTTAACCAATCTTGTGCATCCAATAAGTACATTTGTGTCATTGGTTGAACATTTAGGTCATTTTCGTCCTCCCAAGGCTTATTCTCGTCCAATTAGGGTTTTTAACCAATCTTGTGCATCCAATAAGTACATTTGTGTCATTGGTTGAACATTTAGGTTATTTTCGTCCTCCCAAGTCTTTTTCTTGTCCAGTTAGGGTTTTTAACCAATCTTGTGCATCCAATAAGTACATTTGTGTCATTGGTTGAACATTTAGGTCATTTTCGTCCTCCCAAGGCTTATTCTCGTCCAATTAGGGTTTTTAACCAATCTTGTGCATCCAATAAGTACATTTGTGTCATTGGTTGAACATTTAGGTCATTTTCATCCTCCCAAGGCTTATTCTCGTCCAATTAGGGTTTTTAACCAATCTTGTGCATCCAATAAGTACATTTGTGTCATTGGTTGAACAATTATGTCATTTTCGTCCTCCCAAGGCTTATTCTCGTCCAATTAGGGTTTTTAACCAATCTTGTGCATCCAATAAGTACATTTGTGTCATTGGTTGAACATTTAGGTCATTTTCGTCCTCCCAAGGCTTATTCTCGTCCAACTAGAGTTTTTAACCAATCTTGTGAATCCAATAGGTGATTTTGTATCGTTGGTTGAACATTTAGGTCATTTTCGTCCTCCCAAAGCTTATTCTCGTCCAATTAAGGTTTTTAACCAATCTTGTGCATCCAATAAGTGATTTTGTGTCATTGGTTGAACATTTAGGTCATTTTCGTCCTCCCAAGACTTATTCTCATCCAATTAGGGTTTTTAACCAATCTTGTGCATCCAATAAGTGATTTTGTGTCGTTGGTTGAATATTTAGGTCATTTTCGTCCTCCCAAGGCTTATTCTCGTCCAATTAGGGTTTTTAACCAATCTTGTGCATCCAATAAGTGATTTTGTGTTATTGGTTGAACATTTAGGTCATTTTCGTCCTCCCAAGGCTTATTCTCGTCCAATTAGGGTTTTTAACCAATCTTGTGCATCCAATAAGTGATTTTGTGTCATTGGTTGAACATTTAGGTCATATTCATCCTCCCAAGGCTTATTCTCGTCCAATTAGGGTTTTAAACCAATCTTGTGCATCCAATAAGTGAATTTGTGTTTTTGGTTGAACATTTAGGTCATTTTCGTCCTCCGAAGGCTTATTCTCGTCCAATTAGGGTTTTTAACCAATCTTATGCATCCAATAAGTGATTTTGTGTCATTGGTTGAACATTTAGGTCATTTTCGTCCTCCCAAGGCTTATTCTCGTCCAATTAGGGTTTTTAACCAATCTTGTGCATCCAATAAGTGATTTTGTGTTATTGGTTGAACATTTAGGTCATTTTCGTCCTCCCAAGGCTTATTCTCGTCCAATTAGGGTTTTTAACCAATCTTGTGCATCCAATAAGTGAGTTTGTGTCATTGGTTGAACATTTAGGTCATTTTCGTCCTCCCAAGGCTTATTCTCGTCCAATTAGGGGTTTTAACCAATCTTGTGCATCCAATAAGTGATTTTGTGTCATTGGTTGAACATTTAGGTCATTTTCGTCCTCCCAAGGCTTATTCTCGTCCAATTAGGGGTTTTAACGAATCTTGTGCATCCAATAAGTAATTTTGTGTCATTGGTTGAACATTTAGGTCATTTTCGTCCTCCCAAGGCTTATTCTCGTCCAATTAGGGTTTTTAACCAATCTTGTGCATCCAATAAGTACATTTGTGTCATTGGTTGAACATTTAGGTCATTTTCGTCATACCAAGGCTTATTCTCGTCCAATTAGGATTTTTAACCAATCTTGTGCATCCAATAAGTACATTTGTGTCATTGGTTGAACATTTAGGTCATTTTTGTCCTCCCTAGGCTTATTCTTGTCCAATTAGGATTTTTAACCAATGTTGTGCATCCAATAAGTGATTTTGTTTCATTGGTTGAACATTTAGGTCATTTTCGTCCTCCCAATACTTATTCTCGTCCAATTAGGGTTTTTAACCAATCTTGTGCATTCAATAAGTGAATTTGTGTCATTGGTTGAACATTTAGGTCATTTTCGTCCTCCCATGGCTTATTCTCGTCCAATTAGGGATTTTAACCAATCTTGAGCATCCAATAAGTGATTTTGTGTCATTGGTTGAACATTTAGGTCATTTTCGTCCTCCCAAGGCTTATTCTCGTCCAATTAGGGTTTTTAACCAATCTTGTGCATCCAATAAGTGATTTTGTGTCATTGGTTGAACATTTAGGTCATTTTCGTCCTCCCTAGGCTTATTCTCGTCCAATTAGGGTTTCTAACCAATCTTGTGCATCCAATAAGTAATTTTGTGTCATTGGTTGAACATTTAGGTCATTTTCGTCCTCCCAAGGCTTATTCTCGTCCAATTAGGGTTTTTAACCAATCTTGTGCATCCAATAAGTACATTTGTGTCATTGGTTGAACATTTAGGTCATTTTCGTCCTCCCAAGGCTTATTCTCGTCCAATTAGGGTTTTTAACCAATCTCTTGCATCCAATAAGTACATTTGTGTCATTGGTTGAACATTTAGGTCATTTTCATCCTCCCAAGGCTTATTCTCGTCCAATTAGGGTTTTTAACCAATCTTGTGCATCCAATAAGTACATTTGTGTCATTGGTTGAACATTTAGGTCATTTTCGTCCTCCCAAGGCTTATTCTCGTCCAATTAGGGTTTTTAACCAATCTTGTGCATCCAATAAGTTATTTTGTGTGGTTGGTTGAACATTTAGGTCATTTTCGTCCTCCCAAGGCTTATTCTCATCCAATTAGGGTTTTTAACCAATCTTGTGCATCCAATAAGTACATTTGTGTCATTGGTTGAACATTTAGGTCATTTTCGTCCTCCCAAGGCTTATTCACGTCCAATTAGGGTTTTTAACCAATCTTTTGCATCCAATAAGTACATTTGTGTCATTGGTTGAACATTTAGGTCATTTTCATCCTCCCAAGGCTTATTCTCGTCCAATTAGGGTTTTTAACCAATCTTGTGCATCCAATAAGTACATTTGTGTCATTGGTTGAACATTTAGGTCATTTTCGTCCTCCCAAGGCTTATTCTCGTCCAATTAGGGTTTTTAACCAATCTTGTGCATCCAATAAGTAGATTTTTGTCATTGGTTGAACATTTAGGTCATTTTAGTCCTCCCAAGGCCTATTCTCGTCCAATTAGGGTTTTTAACCAATCTTGTGCATCCAATAAGTACATTTGTGTCATTGGTTGAACATTTAGGTCATTTTCATCCTCCCAAGGCTTATTCTCGTCCAATTAGGGTTTTTAACCAATCTTGTGCATCCAATAAGTACATTTGTGTCATTGGTTGAACATTTAGGTCATTTTCGTCCTCCCAAGGCTTATTCTCGCCCAATTAGGGTTTTTAACCAATCTTGTGCATCCAATAAGTGATTTTGTGTCATTGGTTGAACATTTAGGTCATTTTCGTCCTCCCAAGGCTTATTCTCGTCCAATTAGGGTTTTTAACCAATCTTGTGCATCCAATAAGTACATTTGTGTCATTGGTTGAACATTTCGGTCATTTTCCTCCTCCCTAGGCTTATTCTTGTCCAATTAGGATATTTAACCAATCTTGTGCATCCAATAAGTGATTTTGTGTCATTGGTTGAACATTTATGAACATTTAGGTCATTTTCGTCCTCCCAATGCTTATTCTCATCCAATTAGGGTTTTTAACCAATGTTGTGCATCCAATAAGTGATTTTGTTTCATTGGTTGAACATTTAGGTCATTTTCGTCCTCCCAAGGCTTATTCTCGTCCAATTAGGGTTTTTAACCAATCTTGTGCATCCAATAAGTGATTTTGTGTCATTGGTTGAACATTTAGGTCATTTTCGTCCTCCCAAGGCTTATTCTCGTCCAATTAGGGTTTTTAACCAATCTTGTGCATCCAATAAGTACATTTGTGTCATTGGTTGAACATTTCGGTCATTTTCCTCCTCCCTAGGCTTATTCTTGTCCAAATAGGATATTTAACCAATCTTGTGCATCCAATAAGTGATTTTGTGTCATTGGTTGAACATTTATGAACATTTAGGTCATTTTCGTCCTCCCAATGCTTATTCTCATCCAATTAGGGTTTTTAACCAATGTTGTGCATCCAATAAGTGATTTTGTGTCATTGGTTGAACTTTATGTCATTTTCGTCCTCCCAAGGCTTATTCTCGTCCAATTAGGGTTTTGAACCAATCTTGTGCATCCAATAAGTGATTTTGTATCAATGGTTGAACATTTAGGTCATTTTCGTCCTCCCTAGGCTTATTCTCGTCCAATTATGGTTCTTAACCAATCTTGTGAATCCAATAAGTGATTTTGTGCTATTGGTTGAACATTTAGGTCATTTTCGTCCTCCCAAGGCTTATTCTCGTCCAATTAGGGTTTTTAAGCAATCTTGTGCATCCAATAAGTGATTTTGTGTCATTGGTTGAACATTTAGGTCATTTTCGTCCTCCCAAAGCTTATTCTCGTCCAATTAGGGTTTTTAACCAATCTTGTGCATCCAATAGGTGATTTTGTGTCATTGGTTGAACATTTAGGTCATTTTCGTCCTCCCTAGGCTTATTCTCGTCCAATTAGGGTTTTTAACCAATCTTGTGCATCCAATAAGTAATTTTGTGTCATTGGTTGAACATTTAGGTCATTTTCGTCCTCCCTAGGCTTATTCTCGTCCAAATAGGTTTTTTAACCAATCATGTGCATCCAATAAGTGATTTTGTGTCATTGGTTGAACATTTAGGTCATTTTCTTCCTCCCAAGGCTTATTCTCGTCCAATTAGGGTTTTTAACCAATCTTGTGCATCCAATAAGTGATTTTGTGTCATTGGTTGAACATTTAGGTCATTTTCGTCCTCCCAAGGCTTATTCTCGTCCAATTAGGGTTTTTAACCAATCTTGTGCATCCAATAAGTACATTTGTGTCATTGGTTGAACATTTAGGTCATTTTTCGTCCTCACAAGGCTTATTCTCGTCAAATTAGGGTTTTTAACCAATCTTGTGCATCCAATAAGTACATTTGTGTCATTGGTTGAACATTTAGGTCATTTTCGTCCTCCCAAGGCTTATTCTCGTCCAATTAGGGTTTTTAACAAATCTTGTGCATCCAATAAGTACATTTGTGTCATTGGTTAAACATTTAAGTCATTTTCGTCCTCCCAAGGCTTATTCTCGTCCAATTAGGGTTTTTAACCAATCTTGTGCATCCAATAAGTACATTTGTGTCATTGGTTGAACATTTAGGTCATTTTCGTCCTCCCAAGGCTTATTCTCGTCCAATTAGGGTTTTTAACCAATCTTGTGCATCCAATAAGTGATTTTGTGTCATTGGTTGAACATTTAGGTCATTTTCGTCCTCCCAAGGCTTATTCTCGTCCAATTAGGGTTTTTAACCAATCTAGTGCATGCAATAAGTACATTTGTGTCATTGGTTGAACATTTAGGTCATTTTCGTCCTCCCAAGTCTTATTCTCGTCCAATTAGGGTTTTTAACCAATCTTGTGCATCCAATAAGTACATTTGTGTCATTGGTTGAACATTTAGGTCATTTTCGTCCTCCCAAGGGTTATTCTCGTCCAATTAGGGTTTTTAACCTATCTTGTGCATCCAATAAGTGATTTTGTGTCATTGGTTGAACATTTAGGTCATTTTCGTCCTCCCAAGGCTTATTCTCGTCCAATTAGGGTTTTTAACCAATCTTGTGCATCCAATAAGTACATTTGTGTCATTGGTTGAACATTTATGTCATTTTCGTCCTCCTAAGACTTAATCTCGTCCAATTAGGGTTTTTAACCAATCTTGTGCATCCAATAAGTGATTTTGTGTCGTTGGTTGAACATTTAGGTCATTTTTGTCATCCCAAGGCTTATTCTCGTCCAATTAGGGTTTTTAACCAATCTTGTGCATCCAATAAGTACATTTGTGTCATTGGTTGAACATTTAGGTCATTTTCGTCCTCCCAAGGCTTATTCTCGTCCAATTAGGGTTTTTAACCAATCTTGTGCATCCAATAAGTACATTTGTGTCATTGGTTGAACATTTAGGTCATTTTCATCCTCCCAAGGCTTATTCTCGTCCAATTAGGGTTTTTAACCAATCTTGTGCATCCAATAAGTACATTTGTGTCATTGGTTGAACAATTATGTCATTTTCGTCCTCCCAAGGCTTATTCTCGTCCAATTAGGGTTTTTAACCAATCTTGTGCATCCAATAAGTACATTTGTGTCATTGGTTGAACATTTAGGTCATTTTCGTCCTCCCAAGGCTTATTCTCGTCCAATTTTGGTTTTTAACCAATCTTGTGCATCCAATAAGTGATTTTGTGTCATTGGTTGAACATTTAGGTCATTTTCGTCCTCCCAAGGCTTATTCTCGTCCAATTAGGGTTTTTAACCAATCTTGTGCATCCAATAAGTCATTTTGTGTCATTGTTTGAACATTTAGGTCATTTTCGTCCTCCCAAGGCTTATTCTCGTCCAATTAGGGTTTTTAACCAATCTTGTGCATCCAATAAGTGATTTTGTGTCATTGGTTGAACATTTAGGTCATTTTCCTCCTCCCATGGCTTATTCTCGTCCAATTAGGGTTTTTAACCAATCTTGTGCATCCAATAAGTGATTTTGTGTCATTGGTTGAACATTTAGGTCATTTTCGTCCTCCCAAGGCTTATTCTCGTCCAATTAGGGTTTTTAACCAATCTTGTGCATCCAATAAGTGATTTTGTGTCATTGGTTGAACATTTAGGTCATTTTCGTCCTCCCAAGGCTTATTCTCGTCCAATTAGGGTTTTTAACCAATCTTGTGCATCCAATAAGTACATTTGTGTCATTGGTTGAACATTTAAGTCATTTTTGTCCTCCCAAGGCTTATTCTCGTCCAATTAGGGTTTTTAACCAATCTTGTGCATCCAATAAGTGATTTTGTGTCATTGGTTGAACATTTAGGTCATTTTCGTCCTCCCAAGGCTTATTCTCGTCCAATTAGGGTTTTTAACCAATCTTGTGCATCCAATAAGTGATTTTGTGTCATTGGTTGAACATTTAGGTCATTTTCATCCTCTTAAGGCTTATTCTCGTCCAATTAAGGTTTTTAACCAATCTTGTGAATCCAATAAGTACATTTGTGTCATTGGTTGAACATTTAGGTGATTTTCGTCCTCCCTAGGCTTATTGTCGTCCAATTAGGGTTTTTAACCAATCTTGTGCATCCAATAAGTGATTTTGTGTCATTGGTTGAAAATTTAGGTGATTTCTCCCAAGGCTTATTCTCGTCCAATTAGGGTTTTTAACCAATCTTGTGCATCCAATAAGTGATTTTGTGTCATTGGTTGAACATTTAGGTCATTTTCGTCCTCCCAAGGCTTATTCTCGTCCAATTAGGGTTTTTAACCAATCTTGTGCATCCAATAAGTGATTTTGTGTCATTGGTTAAACATTTAGGTCATTTTCGTCCTCCCAAGGCTTATTCTCGTCCAATTAGGGTTTTTAACCAATCTTGTCCATCCAATAAGTACATTTTTGTCATTTGTTGAACATTTAGGACATTTTCGTCCTCCCAAGGCTTATTCTAGTCCAATTAGGGTTTTTAACCAATCTTGTGCATCCAATAAGTGATTTTGTGTCATTGGTTGAACATTTAGGTCATTTTCGTCCTCCCTAGGCTTATTCTCGTCCAATTAGGGTTTTTAACCAATCTTGTGCATCCAATTAGTGATTTTGTGTCATTTGTTGAACATTTAGGTCATTTTCGTCCTCCCAAGGCTTATTCTCGTCCAATTAGGGTTTTTAACCAATCTTGTGCATCCAATAAGTGATTTTGTGTCATTGGTTGAACATTTAGGTCATTTTCGTCCTCCCAAGGCTTATTCTCGTCCAATTAGGGTTTTTAACCAATCTTGTGCATCCAATAAGTACATTTGTGTCATTGGTTGAACATTTAGGTCATTTTCGTCCTCCTAAGGCTTATTCTCGTCCAATTAGGGTTTTTAACCAATCTTCTGAATCCGATAAGTGATTTTGTGTCATTGGTTGAACATTTAGGTCATTTTCGTCCTCCCAATGCTTATTCTCGTCCAATTAGGGTTTTTAACCAATCTTGCGCATCCAATTAGTGATTTTGTGTCATTTGTTGAACATTTAGGTCATTTTCGTCCTCCCAAGGCTTATTCTCGTCCAATTAGGGTTTTTAACCAATCTTGTGCATCCAATAAGTGATTTTGTGTCATTGGTTGAACATTTAGGTCATTTTCGTCCTCCCAAAGCTTATTCTTGTCAAATTAGGGTTTTTAACCAATCTTGTGCATCCAATAAGTGATTTTGTGTCATTGGTTGAACATTTTGGCCATTTTCGTCCTCCCTAGGCTTATTCTCGTCCAATTAGGGTTTTTAACCAATCTTGTGCATCCAATAAATGATTTGGTGTCATTGGTTGAACATTTAGGTCATTTTCGTCCTCCCTAGGCTTATTCTCGTCTAATTATGGTTCTTAACCAATCTTGTGCATCCAATAAATGATTTTGTGCTATTGGTTGAACATTTAGGTCATTTTCGTCCTCCCAAGGCTTATTCTCGTCCAATTAGGGTCTTTAGCAAATCTTGTGCATCCAATAAGTACATTTGTGTCATTGGTTGAACATTTAGGTCATTTTCGTCCTCCCTAGGCTTATTCTCGTCCAATTAGGGTTTTCAACCAATCTTGTGCATCTAATAAGTGATTTTGTGTCATTGGTTGAACATTTAGGTCATTTTCGATCTCCCATGGCTTATTCTCGTCCAATTAGGGTTTTTAACCAATCTTGTGCATCCAATAAGTGATTTTGTGTCATTGGTTGAACATTTAGGTCATTTTCGTCCTCTCAAGGCTTATTCTCGTCCAATTAGGGTTTTTAACCAATCTTTTGCATCCAATACGTACATTTGTGTCATTGGTTGAACATTTAGGTCATTTTCGTCCTCCCAAGGCTTATTCTTGTCCAATAAGGGTTTTTAACCAATCTTGTGCATCCAATAAGTGATTTGGTGTCATTGGTTGAACATTTAGGTCATTTTCGTCCTCCCAAGGCTTATTCTCGTCATATTAGGGTTTTTAACCAATCTTGTGCATCCAATAAGTGATTTTGTGTCATTGGTTGAACATTTAGGTCATTTTCGTCCTCCCTAGGCTTATTCTCGTCCAATTAGGGTTTTTAACCAATCTTGTGCATCCAATAAGTACATTTGTGTCATTCGTATAACATTTAGGTCATTTTCGTCCTCCCTAGGCTTATTCTCGTCCAATTAGGGTTTTTAACCAATCTTGTGCATCCAATAAGTACATTTGTGTCATTGGTTGAACATTTAGGTCATTTTCGTCCTCCCTAGGCTTATTCTCGTCCAATTAGGGTTTTTTAACCAATCTTGTGCATCCAATAAGTGATTTTGTGTCATTGGTTGAACATTTATGTCATTTTCGTCCTCCCAAGGCTTTTTCTCGTACAATTAGGGTTTTTAACCAAACTTGTGCATCCAATAAGTACATTTGTGTCATTGGTTAAAACATTTAGGTCATTTTCGTCCTCCCAAGGCTTATTCTCGTCAAATTAGGATTTTTAACCAATCTTGTGCATCCAATAAGTGATTTTGTGTCATTGGTTGAACATTTAGGTCATTTTCGTCCTCCCAAGGCTTATTCTCGTCCAATTAGGGTTTTTAACCAATCTTGTGCATCCAATAAGTACATTTGCGTCATTGGTTGAACATTTAGGTCATTTTCGTCCTCGCAAGGATTATTCTCGTCCAATTAGAATTTTTAACCAATCCTGTGCATTCAATAAGTACATTTGTGTCATTGGTTGAACATGTAGGTCATTTTCGTCCTCCCTAGGCTTATTCTCGTCCAATTAGGGGTTTTAACCAATCTTGTGCATCCAATAATTGATTTTGTGTCATTGTCTAACATTTATGTTATTTTTGTCCTCCCAAGGCTTATTCTCGTCCAATTAGGGTTTTTAACCAATCTTGTGCATCCAATAAGTGATTTTGTGTCATTGGTTGAACATTTAGGTCATTTTCGTCCTCCCAAGGCTTATTCTCGTCCAATTAGGGTTTTTAACCAATCTTGTGCATCCAATAAGTACATTTGTGTCATTGGTTGAACATTTAGGTCATTTTCGTCCTCGCAAGGATTATTCTCGTCCAATTAGAATTTTTAACCAATCTTGTGCATTCAATAAGTACATTTGTGTCATTGGTTGAACATGTAGGTCATTTTCGTCCTCCCTAGGCTTATTCTCGTCCAAAAGGGGTTTTAACCAATCTTGTGCATCCAATAAGTGATTTTGTGTCATTGTCTAACATTTATGTTATTTTTGTCCTCCCAAGGCTTATTCTCGTCCAATTAGGGTTTTTAACCAATCTTGTGGAACCAATAAGTGATTTTGTGTCATTGGTTGAACATTTAGGTCATTTTCGTCCTCCCAAGGCTTATTCTCGTCCAATTAGGATTTTTAACCAATCTTGTGCATCCAATAAGTGATTTTGTGTCATTGTCTAACATTTATGTTATTTTTGTCCTCCCAAGGCTTATTCTCGTCCAATTAGGGTTTTTAACCAATCTTGTGCATCCAATAAGTGATTTTGTGTCATTGGTTGAACATTTAGGTCATTTTCGTCCTCCCAAGGCTTATTCTCGTCCAATTAGGGTTTTTAACCAAACTTGTGCATCGAATAAGTACATTTGTGTCATTGGTTGAACATTTAGGTCATTTTCGTCCTACCAAGGCTTATTCTCGTCCAATTAGGATTTTTAACCAATCTTGTGCATCCAATAAGTGATTTTGTGTCATTGGTTGAACATTTAGGTCCTTTTCGTCCTCCCAAGGCTTATTCTCGTCCAATTAGGGTTTTTAACCAATCTTGTGCATCCAATAAGTGATTTTGTGTCATTGGTTGAACATCTCAGTCATTTTCGTCCTCCCAAGGTTTATTCTCGTCCAATTAGGGTTTTTAACCAATCTTGTGCATCCAATAAGTGATTTTGTGTCATTGGTTGAACATTTAGGTCATTTTCGTCCTCCCAAGGCTTATTCTCATCCAATTAGGGTTTTTAACCAATGTTGGGCATCCAATAAGTGATTTTGTGTAATTGGTTGAACATTTAGGTCATTTCGTCATCCCAAGGCTTATTCTTGTCCAATTAGGGTTTTTAACCAATCTTGTGCATCCAATAAGTGATGTTGTGTCATTGGTTGAACATTTAGGTCATTTTCGTCCTCCGAAGGCTTATTCTCGTCCATTTAGGGTTTTTAACCAATCTTGTGCATCCAATAAGTGATTTTGTGTCATTGGTTGAACATTTAGGTCATTTTCGTCCTCCCAAGGCTTATTCTCGTCCAATTAGGGTTTTTAACCAATCTTGTGCATCCAATAAGTGATTTTGTGTCATTGGTTGAACATTTAGGTCATTTTCGTCCTCCCAAGGCTTATTCTCGTCCAATTAGGGTTTTTAACCAATCTTGTGCATCCAATAAGTACATTTGTGTCATTGGTTGAATATTTAGGTCATTTTCGTTTTCCCTAGGCTTATTCTCGTCCAACTAGGGTTTTTAACCAATCTTGTGCATCCAATAAATGATTTTGTGTCATTGGTTGAACATTTAGTTCATTTCCGTCCTCCCAAGGCTTATTCTCGTCCAATTAGGGTTTTAAACCAATCTTGTGCATCCAATAAGTGATTTTGTGTCATTGGTTGAACATTTAGGTCATTTTCATCCTCCCTAGGGTTATTCTCATCCAATTAGGGTTTTTAACCAATCTTGTGCATCCAATAAGTGATTTTGTGTCATTGGTTGAACATTTAGGTCATTTTCGTCCTCCCAAGGCTTATTCTCGTCCAATTAGGGTTTTTAACCAATCTTGTGCATCCAATAAGTACTTTTGTTTCATTGGTTGAACATTTAGGTCATTTTCGTCCTCCCAAGGCTTATTCTCGTCCAATTAGGGTTTTTAACCAATCTTGTGCATCCAATAAGTGATTTTGTGTCATTGGTTGAACATTTAGGTCATTTTCGTCCTCCCAAGGCTTATTCTCGTCCAATTAGGGTTTTTAACAAATCTTGTGCATCCAATACGTACATTTGTGACATTGGTTGAACATTTAGGTCATTTTCGTCCTCCCAAGGCTTATTCTCGTCCAATTAGGGTTTTTAACCAATCTTGTGCATCCAATAAGTGATTTTGTGTCATTGGTTGAACATTTAGGTCATTTTCGTCCTCCCAAGGCTTATTCTCGTCCAATTAGGGTTTTTAACCAATCTTGTCCATCCAATAAGTTCGTTTGTGTCATTGGTTGAAGATTTAGGTCATTTTCGTCCTCCCAAGGCTTATTCTCGTCCAATTAGGGTTTTTAACCAATCTTGTGCATCCAATAAGTGATTTTGTGTCATTGGTTGAACATTTAGGTCATTTTCGTCCTCCCAAGGCTTAGCCTCGTCCAACTAGGGTTTTTAACCAATCTTGTGCATCCAATAAGTGATTTTGTGTCATTGGTTGAACATATAGGTCATTTTCGTCATCCCAAGGCTTATTCTCGTCCAATTAGGGTTTTTAACCAATCTTGTGCATCCAATAAGTGATTTTGTGTCATTGGTTGAACATTTAGGTCATTTTCGTCCTCCCAAGGCTTATTCTCGTCCAATTAGGGTTTTTAACCAATCTTGTGCATCCAATAAGTGATTTTGTGTCATTGGTTGAACATTTAGGTCATTTTCGTCCTCCCAAGGCTTATTCTCGTCCAATTAGGGTTTTTAACCAATCTTGTGCATCCAATAAGTACATTTGTGTCATTGGTTGAACATTTAAGTCATTTTTGTCCTCCCAAGGCTTATTCTCGTCCAATTAGGGTTTTTAACCAATCTTGTGCATCCAATAAGTGATTTTGTGTCATTGGTTGAACATTTAGGTCATTTTCGTCCTCCCAAGGCTTATTCTCGTCCAATTAGGGTTTTTAACCAATCTTGTGCATCCAATAAGTGATTTTGTGTCATTGGTTGAACATTTAGGTCATTTTCATCCTCTTAAGGCTTATTCTCGTCCAATTAAGGTTTTTAACCAATCTTGTGAATCCAATAAGTACATTTGTGTCATTGGTTGAACATTTAGGTGATTTTCGTCCTCCCTAGGCTTATTGTCGTCCAATTAGGGTTTTTAACCAATCTTGTGCATCCAATAAGTGATTTTGTGTCATTGGTTGAAAATTTAGGTGATTTCTCCCAAGGCTTATTCTCGTCCAATTAGGGTTTTTAACCAATCTTGTGCATCCAATAAGTGATTTTGTGTCATTGGTTGAACATTTAGGTCATTTTCGTCCTCCCAAGGCTTATTCTCGTCCAATTAGGGTTTTTAACCAATCTTGTGCATCCAATAAGTGATTTTGTGTCATTGGTTAAACATTTAGGTCATTTTCGTCCTCCCAAGGCTTATTCTCGTCCAATTAGGGTTTTTAACCAATCTTGTCCATCCAATAAGTACATTTTTGTCATTTGTTGAACATTTAGGACATTTTCGTCCTCCCAAGGCTTATTCTAGTCCAATTAGGGTTTTTAACCAATCTTGTGCATCCAATAAGTGATTTTGTGTCATTGGTTGAACATTTAGGTCATTTTCGTCCTCCCTAGGCTTATTCTCGTCCAATTAGGGTTTTTAACCAATCTTGTGCATCCAATTAGTGATTTTGTGTCATTTGTTGAACATTTAGGTCATTTTCGTCCTCCCAAGGCTTATTCTCGTCCAATTAGGGTTTTTAACCAATCTTGTGCATCCAATAAGTGATTTTGTGTCATTGGTTGAACATTTAGGTCATTTTCGTCCTCCCAAGGCTTATTCTCGTCCAATTAGGGTTTTTAACCAATCTTGTGCATCCAATAAGTACATTTGTGTCATTGGTTGAACATTTAGGTCATTTTCGTCCTCCTAAGGCTTATTCTCGTCCAATTAGGGTTTTTAACCAATCTTCTGAATCCGATAAGTGATTTTGTGTCATTGGTTGAACATTTAGGTCATTTTCGTCCTCCCAATGCTTATTCTCGTCCAATTAGGGTTTTTAACCAATCTTGCGCATCCAATTAGTGATTTTGTGTCATTTGTTGAACATTTAGGTCATTTTCGTCCTCCCAAGGCTTATTCTCGTCCAATTAGGGTTTTTAACCAATCTTGTGCATCCAATAAGTGATTTTGTGTCATTGGTTGAACATTTAGGTCATTTTCGTCCTCCCAAAGCTTATTCTTGTCAAATTAGGGTTTTTAACCAATCTTGTGCATCCAATAAGTGATTTTGTGTCATTGGTTGAACATTTTGGCCATTTTCGTCCTCCCTAGGCTTATTCTCGTCCAATTAGGGTTTTTAACCAATCTTGTGCATCCAATAAATGATTTGGTGTCATTGGTTGAACATTTAGGTCATTTTCGTCCTCCCTAGGCTTATTCTCGTCTAATTATGGTTCTTAACCAATCTTGTGCATCCAATAAATGATTTTGTGCTATTGGTTGAACATTTAGGTCATTTTCGTCCTCCCAAGGCTTATTCTCGTCCAATTAGGGTCTTTAGCAAATCTTGTGCATCCAATAAGTACATTTGTGTCATTGGTTGAACATTTAGGTCATTTTCGTCCTCCCTAGGCTTATTCTCGTCCAATTAGGGTTTTCAACCAATCTTGTGCATCTAATAAGTGATTTTGTGTCATTGGTTGAACATTTAGGTCATTTTCGATCTCCCATGGCTTATTCTCGTCCAATTAGGGTTTTTAACCAATCTTGTGCATCCAATAAGTGATTTTGTGTCATTGGTTGAACATTTAGGTCATTTTCGTCCTCCCTAGGCTTATTCTCGTCCAATTAGGATTTTTAACCAATCTTTTGCATCCAATAAGTACATTTGTGCCATACATTGAACATTTAGGTCATTTTCGTCCTACCAAGGCTTATTCTCGTCCAATTAGGGTTTTTAACCAATCTTGTGCATCCAATAAGTGATTTTGTGTCATTGGTTGAACATTTAGGTCATTTTCGTCCTCCCAAGGCTTATTCTCGTCCAATTAGGGTTTTTAACCAATCTTGTGCATCCAATAAGTACATTTGTGTCATTGGTTGAACATTTCGGTCATTTTCCTCCTCCCTAGGCTTATTCTTGTCCAATTAGGATATTTAACCAATCTTGTGCATCCAATAAGTGATTTTGTGTCATTGGTTGAACATTTATGAACATTTAGGTCATTTTCGTCCTCCCAATGCTTATTCTCATCCAATTAGGGTTTTTAACCAATGTTGTGCATCCAATAAGTGATTTTGTTTCATTGGTTGAACATTTAGGTCATTTTCGTCCTCCCAATACTTATTCTCGTCCAATTAGGGTTTTTAAACAATCTTATGCATCCAATAAGTGATTTTGTCTCATTGGTTGAACGTTTAGGTCATTTTCGTACTCCCATGGCTTATTCTCGTCCAATTAGGGTTTTTAACCAATCTTTTGCATCCAATAAGTGATTTTGTGTCATTGGTTGAACAGTTAGGTCATTTTCGTCCTCCTAAGGCTTATTCTCGTCCAATTAGGGTTTTTAACCAATCTTGTGCATCCAATAAGTGATTTTGTGTCATTGGTTGAACATTTAGGTCATTTTCCTCCTCCCTAGGCTTATTCTTGTCCAATTAGGGTTTTTAACCAATC
>JBBPBP010000659.1:15979-26094 GCA_037974735.1 Cicer chorassanicum
AATCTTGTGCATCCAATAAGTACATTTGTGTCATTGGTTGAACATTTAGGTCATTTTCGTCCTCCCAAGGCTTATGGTCGTCCAATTAGGGTTTTTAACCAATCTTGTGCATCTAATAAGTGATTTTGTGTCACTTGTTGACATTTAGGTCATTTTCGTCCTCCCAAGGCTTATTCTCGTCCAATTAGTGTTTTTAACCAATCTTGTGCATCTAATAAGTGATTTTGTGTCATTGGTTGAACATTTAGGTCATTTTCAATCTCCCATGGGTTATTCTCGTCCAATTAGGGTTTTTAACCAATCTTGTGCATCCAATAAGTGATTTTGTGTCATTGGTTGAACATTTAGGTCATTTTAGTCCTCCCAAGGCTTATTTTCGTCCAATTAGGGTTTTTAACCAATCTTGTGCATTCAATAAGTGATTTTGTGTCATTGGTTGAACATTTAGGTCATTTTCGTCCTCCCAAAGCTTATTCTCGTCCAATTAGGGTTTTTAACCAATCTTGTGCATCCAATAAGTGATTTTGTGTCATTGGTTGAACATTTAGGTCATTTTCGTCCTCCCTAGGCTTATTCTCGTCCAACTAGGGTTTTTAACCAATCTTGTGCATCCAATCAGTGATTTGGTGTCATTGGTTGAACATTTAGGTCATTTTCGTCCTCCCTAGGCTTATTCTCGTCCAATTATGGTTCTTAACCAATCTTGTGAATCCAATAAGTGATTTTGTGCTATTGGTTGAACATTTAGGTCATTTTCGTCCTCCCAAGGCTTATTCTCGTCCAATTAGGGTTTTTAGCCAATCTTGTGCATCCAATAACTACATTTGTGTCATTGGTTGAACATTTAGGTCATTTTCGTCCTCCTTAGGCTTATTCTCGTCCAATTAGGGTTTTCAACCAATCTTGTGCATCTAATAAGTGATTTTGTGTCATTGGTTGAACATTTAGGTCATTTTCGATCTCCCATGGCTTATTCTCGTCCAATTAGGGTTTTTAACCAATCTTGTGCATCCAATAAGTGATTTTGTGTCATTGGTTGAACATTTAGGTCATTTTCGTCCTCCCAAGGCTTATTCTCGTCCAATTAGGGTTTTAACCAATCTTGTGCATCCAATAAGTGATTTTGTGTTATTGGTTGAACATTTAGGTCATTTTCGTCCTACCAATGCTTATTCTCGTCCAATTAGGGTTCTTAACCAATCTTGTGCATCCAATAAGTACATTTGTGTCATTGGTTGAACATTTAGGTAATTTTCATCCTCCCTAGGCTTATTCTTGTCCAATTAGGGTTTTAACCAATCTTGTGCATCCAATAAGTGATTTTGTGTCATTGGTTGAACATTTATGAACATTTAGGTCATTTTCGTCCTCCCAAGGCTTATTCTCGTCCAATTAGGGTTTTTAACCAATCTTGTGCATCCAATAAGTGATTTTGTGTCATTGGTTGAACATTTAGGTCATTTTCGTCCTCCCTAGGCTTATTCTCGTCCAATTATGGTTTTTAACCAATCTTGTGCATCCAATAAGTAAATTTGTGTCATTGGTTGAACATTTAGGTCATTTTCGTCCTCCCAAGGCTTATTCTCGTCCAATTAGGGTTTTTAACCAATCTTGTGCATCCAATTAGTACATTTGTGTCATTGGTTGAACATTTAGGTCATTTTCGTCCTCCCAAGGCTTATTCTCGTCCAATTAGTGTTTTTAACCAATCTTTTGCATCCAATAAGTGATTTTGTGTCATTGGTTGAACATTTAGGTCATTTTCGTCCTCCCAAGGCTTATTCTCGTCCAATTAGGGTTTTTAACCAATCTTGTGCATCCAATAAGTACATTTGTTTCATTGGTTGAACATTTAGGTCATTTTTGTCCTCCCAAGGCTTATTCTCGTCCAATTAGGGTTTTTAACCAATCTTGTGCATCCAATAAGTACATTTGTGTCATTGGTTGAACATTTAGGTCATTTTCGTCCTCCCAAGGCTTATTCTCGTCCAATTAGGGTTTTTAACCAATCTTGTGCATCCAATAAGTGATTTTGTGTCATTGGTTGAACATTTAGGTCATTTTTGTCCTCCTTAGGCTTATTCTCGTCCAATTAGGGTTTTTAACCAATCTTGTGCATCCAATAAGTACATTTGTGTCATTGGTTGAACATTTAGGTCATTTTCGTCCTCCCAAGGCTTATTCTCGTCCAATTAGGGTTTTTAACCAATCTTGTGTATCCGATAAGTTCATTTGTGTCATTGGTTGAACATTTAGGTCATTTTCGTCCTCCCAAGGCTTATTCTCGTCCAATTAGGGTTTTTAACCAATCTTGTGCATCCAATAAGTACATTTGTGTCATTGGTTGAACATTTAGGTCATTTTCATCCTCCCTAGGCTTATTCTTGTCCAATTAGGATATTTAACGAATCTTGTGCATCCAATAAGTGATTTTGTGTCATTGGTTGAACATTTAGGTCATTTTCTTCCTCCCAAGGCTTATTCGCGTCCAATTAGGGTTTTAACAAATCTTGTGCATCCAATAAGTACATTTGTGTCATTGGTTGAACATTTAGGTCATTTTCGTCCTCCCTAGGCTTATTCTTGTCCAATTAGGATATTTAACCAATCTTGTGCATCCAATAAGTGATTTTGTGTCATTGGTTGAACATTTATGAACATTTAGGTCATTTTCGTCCTCCCAAGGCTTATTCTCGTCCAATTAGGGTTTTTAACCAATCTTGTGCATCCAATAAGTGATATTGTGTCATTGGTTGAACATTTAGGTAATTTTCGTCATCCGTAGGCTTATTCTCGTCCAATTAGAGTTTTTAACCAATGTTGTACATTTAATAAGTACATTTGTGTCATTGGTTGAACATTTAGGTCATTTTCGTCCTCCCTAGGCTTATTCTCGTCCAATTAGGGTTTTCAACCAATCTTGTGCATCTAATAAGTGATTTTGTGTCATTGGTTGAACATTTAGGTCATTTTCGATCTCCCATGGCTTATTCTCGTCCAATTAGGGTTTTTAACCAATCTTGTGCATCCAATAAGTGAATTTGTGTCATTGGTTGAACATTTAGGTCATTTTCGTCCTCCCATGGCTTATTCTCGTCCAATTAGGGATTTTAACCAATCTTGAGCATCCAATAAGTGATTTTGTGTCATTGGTTGAACATTTAGGTCATTTTCGTCCTCCCAAGGCTTATTCTCGTCCAATTAGGATTTTTAACCAATCTTGTGCATCCAATAAGTACATTTGTGTCATTGGTTGAACATTTAGGTCATTTTCGTCCTCCCAAGGCTTATTTTCGCCCAATTAGGGTTTTTAACCAATCTTTTGCATCCAATAAGTACATTTGTGTCATTTTTTGAACATTTAGGTCATTTTCGTCCTCCGAAGGCTTATTCTTGTCCAATTAGGGTTCTTAACCAATCTTGTGCATCCAATAAGTGATTTTGTGTCATTGGTTGAACATTTAGGTCATTTTCTTCCTCCCAAGGCTTATTCTCGTCCAATTAGGGTTTTTAACCAATCTTGTGCATCCAATAAGTACATTTGTGTCATTGGTTGAACATTTAGGTCATTTTCGTCCTCCCAAGGCTTATTCTCGTCCAATTAGGGTTTTTAACCAATCTTGTGCATCCAATAAGTACATTTGTGTCATTGGTTGAACATTTAGGTCATTTTCGTCCTCCCAAGGCTTATTGTCGTCCAATTAGGGTTTTTAACCAATCTTTTGCATCCAATAAGTGATTTTGTGTCATTGGTTGAACATTTAGGTCATTTTCGTCCTCCCAAGGCTTATTCTCGTCCAATTAGGGTTTTGAACCAATCTTGTGCATCCAATAAGTGATTTTGTGTCATTGGTTGAACATTTAGGTCATTTTCGTCCTCCCAAGGCTTATTCTCGTCCAATTAGGGTTTTTAACCAATCTTGTGCCTCCAATAAGTGATTTTGTGTCATTGGTTGAACTTTTAGGTCATTTCCGTCCTCCCAAGGCTTATTCTCGTCCAATTAGGGTTTTTAACCAATCTTGTGCATCCTATAAGTGATTTTGTGTCATTGGTTGAACATTAAGGTCATTTTCGTCCTCCCAAGGCTTATTCTCGTCCAATTAGGGTTTTTAACCAATCTTGTGCATCCAATAAGTGATTTTGTGTCATTGGTTGAACATTTAGGTCATTTTCGTCCTCCCTAGGCTTATTCTCGTCCAATTAGGGTTTTGAACCAATCTTGTGCATCCAATAAGTGATTTTGTGTCAGTGGTTGAACATTTAAGTCATTTTCGTCCTCCCAAGGCTTATTCTCGTCCAATTAGGGTTTTTAACCAATCTTGTGCATCCAATAAGTTATTTTGGGTCATTGGTTGAACATTTAGGTCATTTTCGTCCTCCCAAGGCTTATTCTCGTCCAATTAGGGTTTTTAACCAATCTTGTGCATCCAATAAGTGCTTTTGTGTCATTGGTTGAACATTTAGGTCATTTTCTTCCTCCCAAGGCTTATTCTCGTCCAATTAGGGTTTTTAACCAATCTTGTGCATCCAATAAGTACATTTGTGTCATTGGTTGAACATTTAGGTCATTTTCGTCCTCCCAAGGCTTATTCTCGTCCAATTAGGGTTTTTAACCAATCTTGTGCATCCAATAAGTACATTTGTGTCATTGGTTGAACATTTAGGTCATTTTTGTCCTCCCAAGGCTTATTCACGTCCAATTAGGGTTTTTAACCAATCTTTTGCATCCAATAAGTGATTTTGTGTCATTGGTTGAACATTTAGGTCATTTTCGTCCTCCCAAGGCTTATTCTCGTCCAATTAGGGTTTTTAACCAATCTTGTGCATCCAATAAGTACATTTGTGTCATTGGTTGAACATTTAGGTTATTTTCGTCCTCCCAAGGCTTATTCTCGTCCAGTTAAGGTTTTTAACCAATCTTGTGCATCCAATAAGTACATTTGTGTCATTGGTTTATTATTTAGGTCATTTTCGTCCTCCCAAGGCTTATTCTCGTCCAATTAGGGTTTTCAACCAATCTTGTGCATCTAATAAGTGATTTTGTGTCATTGGTTGAACATTTAGGTCATTTTCGTCCTCCCTAGGCTTATTCTGGTCCAATTAGGGTTTTTAACCAATCATGTGCATCCAATAACTGATTTTGTGTCATTGGTTGAACATTTAGGTCATTTTCGTCCTCTCTATGCTTATTCTCGTCCAATTAGGATTTTCAACCAATCTTGTGCATCCAATAAGTGATTTTGTGTCATTGGTTGAACATTTAGATCATTTTCGTCCTCCCGAGGCTTATTCTCGTCCAATTAGGGTTTTTAACCAATCTTGTGCATCCAATAAGTACATTTGTGTCATTGGTTAAACATTTAGGTCATTTTCGTCCTCCCAAGGCTTATTCTCGTCTAATTATGGTTCTTAACCAATCTTGTGCATCCAATAAGTGATTTTGTGTCATTGGTTGAACATTTAGATCATTTTCGTCCTCCCGAGGCTTATTCTCGTCCAATTAGGGTTTTCAACCAATCTTGTGCATCTAATAAGTGATTTTGTGTCATTGGTTGAACATTTAGGTCATTTTCGATCTCCCATGGCTTATTCTCGTCCAATTAGGGTTTTTAACCAATCTTGTGCATCCAATAAGTGATTTTGTGTCATTGGTTGAACATTTAGGTCATTTTCGTCCTCCCAAGGCTTATTCTCGTCCAATTAGGGTTTTAACCAATCTTGTGCATCCAATAAGTGATTTTGTATCATTGGTTGAACATTTAGGTCATTTTCGTCCTCCCTAGGCTTATTCTCGTCCAATTATGGTTCTTAACCAATCTTGTGCATCCAATAAGTGATTTTGTGCTATTGGTTGAACATTTAGGTCATTTTCGTCCTCCCAAGGCTTATTGTCGTCCAATTAGGGTTTTCAACCAATCTTGTGCATCTAATAAGTGATTTTGTGTCATTGGTTGAACATTTAGGTCATTTTCGATCTCCCATGGCTTATTCTCGTCCAATTAGGGTTTTTAACCAATCTTGTGCATCCAATAAGTGATTTTGTGCTATTGGTTGAACATTTAGGTCATTTTCGTCCTCCCAAGGCTTATTCTCGTCCAATTAGGGTTTTTAACCAATCTTGTGCATCCAATAAGTGATTTTGTGTCATTTGTTGAACATTTAGGTCATTTTCGTCCTCCCAAGGCTTATTCTCGTCCAATTAGGGTTTTTAACCAATCTTCTGCATCCAATAAGTTATTTTGTGTCATTGGTTGAACATTTAGGTCATTTTCGTCCTCCCAAGGCTTATTCTCGTCCAATTAGGGTTTTTAACCAATCTTGTGCATCCAATAAGTGATTTTGTGTCATTGGTTGAACATTTAGGTCATTTTCGTCCTACCTAGACTTATTCTTGTCCAATTAGGATTTTTAACCAATCTTGTGCATCAAATAAGTTATTTTGTGTCATTGGTCGAACATTTAGATCATTTTCGTCCTCCCAAGGATTATTCTCGTCCAATTAGGGTTTTTAAACAATCTTGTGCATCCAATAAGTACATTTGTGTCATTGGTTGAACATTTAGGTCATTTTCGTCCTCCCTAGGCTTATTCTGGTCCAATTAGGGTTTTTAACCAATCATGTGCATCCAATAAGTGATTTTGTGTCATTGGTTGAACATTTAGGTCATTTTCGTCCTCTCTAGGCTTATTCTCGTCCAATTAGGATTTTTAACCAATCTTGTGCATCCAATAAGGGATTTTGTGTCATTGGTTGAACATTTAGGTCATTTTCGTCCTCCCTAGGCTTATTCTCGTCCAATTAGGGTTTTTAACCAATCTTGTGCATCCAATAAGTGATTTTGTGTCATTGGTTGAACATTTAGGTCATTTTCGTCCTCCCAAGACTTATTCTCATCCAATTAGGGTTTTTAACCAATCTTGTGCATCCAATAAGTGATTTTGTGTCATTGGTTGAACATTTAGGTCATTTTCGTCCTCCCAAGGCTTATTCTCGTCCAATTAGGGTTTTTAACCAATCTTGTGCATCCAATAAGTGATTTTGTGTCATTGGTTGAACATTTAGGTCATTTTCGTCCTCCCTAGGCTTATTCTCGTTCAATTATGGATTTGAACCAATCTTGTGCATCCAATAAGTGATTTTGTGTCATTGTTTGAACATTTATGTTATTTTCGTACTCCCAAGGTTTATTCTCGTCCAATTAGGGTTTTTAACCAATCTTGTGCATCCAATAAGTACATTTGTGTCATTGGTTGAACATTTAGGTCTTTTTCGTCCTCCCAAGGCTTATTCTCGTCCAATTAGGGTTGTTAACCAATCTTGTGCATCCAATAAGTGATTTTGTGTCATTGGTTGAACATTTAGGTCATTTTCGTCCTCCCTAGGCTTATTCTCGTCCAATTAGGGTTTTTAACCAATCTTGTGCATCCAATAAGTGATTTTGTGTCATTGGTGGAACATTTAGGTCATTTTTGTCCTCCCTAGGCTTATTCTCGTCCAATTAGGGTTTTTTAACAATCTTGTGCATCCAATAAGTGATTTTGTGCCATTGGTTGAACATATAGGTCATTTTCGTCCTCCCAAGGCTTATTCTCGTCCAATTAGGGTTTTTAACCAATCTTGTGCATCCAATAAGTGATTTTGTGTCATTGGTTGAACATTTAGGTCATTTTCGTCCTCCCTAGGCTTATTCTCGTCCAATTAGGGTTTTTAATCAATCTTGTGCATCCAATAAGTGATTTTGTGTCATTGGTTGAACATTTAGGTCATTTTCGTCCTCCTAAGGCTTATTCTCGTCCAATTAGGGTTTTTAACCAATCTTGTGCATCCAATAAGTGATTTTGTGTCATTGGTTGAACATTTAGGTCAATTTCGTCCTGCCATGACTTATTCTCGTCCAATTAGGGTTTTTAACCAATCTTGTGTAAACAATAAGTGATTTTGTGTCATTGGTTGAACATTTAGGTCATTTTCGTCCTCCCAAGGCTTATTCTCGTCCAATTAGGGTTTTTAACCAATCTTGTGCATCCAATAAGTGATTTTGTGTCATTGGTTGAACATTTAGGTCATTTTCGTCCTCCCTAGGCTTATTCTCGTCCAATTAGGGTTTTTAACCAATCTTGTGCATCCAATAATTGATTTTGTGTCATTGGTTGAACATTTAGGTCATTTTCGTCCTCCTTAGGCTTATTCTCGACCAATTAGTGTTTTTAACAAATCTTGTGCATCCAATAAGTGAATTTGTGTCATTGGTTGAACATTTAGGTCATTTTCGTCCTGCCATGACTTATTCTCGTCCAATTAGGGTTTTTAACCAATCTTGTGTAAACAATAAGTGATTTTGTGTCATTGGTTGAACATTTAGGTCATTTTCGTCCTCCCAAGGCTTATTCTCGTCCAATTAGGGTTTTTAACCAATCTTGTGCATCCAATAAGTGATTTTGTGTCATTGGTTGAACATTTAGGTCATTTTCGTCCTCCCTAGGCTTATTCTCGTCCAATTAGGGTTTTTAACCAAGTTTGTGCATCCAATAAGTGATTTTGTACCATTGGTTGAACATTTAGGTCATTTTCGTCCTCCCAAGGCTTATTCTCGTCCAATTAGGGTTTTTAACCAATCTTGTGCATCCAATAAGTGATTTTGTGTCATTGGTTGAACATTTAGGTCATTTTCGTCCTCCCTAGGCTTATTCTCGCCCAATTAGGTTTTTTAACCAATCTTGTGCATCCAATAAGTGATTTTGTGTCATTGGTTGAACATTTAGGTCATTTTCGTCCTCCCAAGGCTTATTCTCGTCCAATTAGGGTTTTTAACCAATCTTGTGCATCCAATAAGTGATTTTGTGTCATTGGTTGAACATTTATGAACATTTAGGTCATTTTCGTCCTCCCAAGGCTTATTCTCGTCCAATTTGGGTTTTTAACCAATCTTGTGCATCCAATAAGTGATTTTGTTTCATTGGTTGAACATTTAGGTCATTTTCGTCCTCCTAATACTTATTCTCGTCAAATTAGGGTTTTTAACCAATCTTGTGCATCCAATAAGTGATTTTGTGTCGTTGGTTGAACATTTAGGTCATTTTCGTCTTCCCAAGGCTTATTCTCGTCCAATTAGGGTTTTTAACCAATCTTCTGCATCCAATAAGTGATTTTGTGTCATTGGTTGAACGTTTAGGTCATTTTCGTCCTCCCAAAGCTTATTCTCGTCCAATTAGGGTTTTTAACCAATCTTGTGCATCCAATAAGTGATTTTGTTTCATTGGTTGAACATTTGGGTCATTTTCGTCCTCCCAATACTTATTCTCGTCAAATTAGGGTTTTTAACCAATCTTGTGCATCCAATAAGTGATTTTGTGTTATTGGTTGAACATTTAGGTCATTTTCGTCCTACCAATGCTTATTCTCGTCCAATTAGGGTTTTTAACCAATCTTGTGCATCCATTAAGTACATTTGTGTCATTGGTTGAACATTTAGGTTATTTTCGTCCTCCCAAGGCTTATTCTCGTCCAGTTAAGGTTTTTAACCAATCTTGTGCATCCAATAAGTACATTTGTGTCATTGGTTGATTATTTAGGTCATTTTCGTCCTCCCAAGGCTTATTCTCGTCCAATTAGGGTTTTCAACCAATCTTGTGCATCTAATAAGTGATTTTGTGTCATTGGTTGAACATTTAGGTCATTTTCGATCTCCCATGGCTTATTCTTGCCAATTAGGGTTTTTAACCAATCTTGTGCATCCAATAAGTGATTTTGTGTCATTGGTTGAACATTTAGGTCATTTTCGTCCTCCCAAGGCTTATTCTCGTCCAATTAGGGTTTTAACCAATCTTGTGCATCCAATAAGTGATTTTGTGTTATTGGTTGAACATTTAGGTCATTTTCGTCCTACCAATGCTTATTCTCGTCCAATTAGGGTTTTTAACCAATCTTGTGCATCCAATAAGTACATTTGTGTCATTGGTTGAACATTTAGGTCATTTTCGTCCTCCCTAGGCTTATTCTTGTCCAATTAGAATATTTAACCAATCTTGTGCATCCAGTAAGTGATTTTGTGTCATTGGTTGAACATTTATGAACATTTAGGTCATTTTCGTCCTCCCAAGGCTTATTCTCGTC
>JBBPBP010000660.1:9203-19258 GCA_037974735.1 Cicer chorassanicum
CCAATCTTGTGCATCCAATAAGTACATTTGTGTCATTGGTTGAACATTTAGGTCATTTTTCGTCCTTTCTAGGCTTATTCTTGTCCAATTAGGATATTTAACCAATCTTGTGCATCCAATAAGTGATTTTGTGTCATTGGTTGAACATTTATGAACATTTAGGTCATTTTAGTCCTCCCAAGGCTTATTCTCGTCCAATTAGGGTTTTTAACCAATCTTGTGCATCCAATAAGTGATTTTGTGTCATTGGTTGAACATTTAGGTCATTTTCTTCCTCCTAAGGCTTATTCTCGTCCAATAAGGGTTTTTAACTAATCTTGTGCATCCAATAAGTACATTTGTGTCATTAGTTGAACATTTAGGTCATTTTCGTCCTCTTAAGGCTTATTCTCGTCCAATTAGGATTTTTAACCAATCTTGTGGATCCAATAAGTGATTTTGTGTCATTGGTTGAACATTTAGGTCATTTTCGTCCTCCCAAGGCTTATTCTCGTCCAATTAGGGTTTTTAACCAATCTTGTGCATCCAATAAGTGATTTTGTGTCATTGGTTGAACATTTAGGTCATTTTCGTCCTCCCTAGGCTTATTCTCGTCCAATTAGGGTTTTTAACCAATCTTGTGCATCCAATAAGTGATTTTGTACCATTGGTTGAACATTTAGGTCATTTTCGTCCTCCCAAGGCTTATTCTCGTCCATTTAGGGTTTTTAACCAATCTTGTGCATCCAATAAGTGATTTTGTGTCATTGGTTGAACATTTAGGTCATTTTCGTCCTCCCTAGGCTTATTCTCGTCCAATTAGGGTTTTAACCAATCTTGTGCATCCAATAAGTGATTTTGTGTCATTGGATGAACATTTAGGTCATTTTCGTTGTTCGAAGGCTTATTCTCGTCCAATTAGGGCTTTTAACCAATCTTGTGCATCCAATAAGTACATTTGTGTCATTGGTTGAACATTTAGGTCATTTTCGTCCTCCCAAGGCTTATTTTCGTCCAATTAGGGTTTTTAACCAATCTTGTGCATCCAATAAGTGATTTTGTGTCATTGGTTGAACATTTAGGTCATTTTCGTCCTCCCTAGACGTATTCTCATCCAATTAGGATTTTTAACCAATCTTGTGCATACAATAATTACATTTGTGTCATTGGTTGAACATTCAGGTCATTTTCGTCCTCCCTTGGCTTATTCTCGTTAAATTAAGGTTTTTAACTAATCTTGTGCATCCAATAAGTGATTTTGTGTCATTGGTTGAACATTTAGGTCATTTTCGTCCTCCCAAGGCTTATTCTCGTCTAATTAGGGTTTTTAACCAATCTTGTGCATCCAATAAGTACATTTGTGTCATTGGTTGAACATTTAGGTCATATTCGTCCTCCCAAGGCTTATTCTTGTCCAATTAGGGTTTTTAACCAATCTTGTTCATCCAATAAGTGATTTTGTGTCATTGGTTGAACATTTAGGTCATTTTCGTCCTCCCAAGGCTTATTCTCGTCCAATTAGGGTTTTTAACCAATCTTGTGCATCCAATAAGTACATTTGTGTCATTGGTTGAACATTTAGGTCATTTTCATCCTCCCAAGGCTTATTCTCCTCCAATTAGGGTTTTTAACCAAACTTGTGCATCCAATTAGTACATTTGTGTCATTGGTTGAACATTAAGGTCATTTTCGTCCTCCCTAGGCTTATTCTCGTCCAATTAGGGTTTTTAACCATTCTTGTGCATCCAATAAGTACATTTGTGTCATTGGTTGAACATTTAGGTCATTTTCTTCCTCCCAAGGCTTATTCTCGTCCAATTAGGGTTTTTATCCAATCTTGTACATCCAATAAGTGATTTTGTGTCATTGGTTGAACATTTAGGTCATTTTCGTCCTCCCAAGGCTTATTCTCGTCCAATTAGGGTTTTTAACCAATCTTGTGCATCCAATAAGTACATTTGTGTCATTGGTTGAACATTTAGGTCATTTATGTCCTCTAAAAGTTGATTCTCGTCCAATTAGGGTTTTTAACCAATCTTGTGCATCCAATAAGTGATTTTGTGTCATTGGTTGAACATTTAGGTCATTTTCGTCCTCCCTAGGCTTATTCTCGTCCAATTAGGGTTTTTAACCAATCTTGTGCATCCAATAAGTGATTTTGTGTCATTGGTTGAACATTTAGGTCATTTTCGTCCTCCCTATGCTTATTCTCATCCAATTAGGGTTTTTAAACAATCTTGTGCATCCAATAAGTAATTTTGTGTCATTGGTTGAACATTTAGGTCATTTTCGTCCTCCCAAGGCTTATTCTCGTCCAATTAGGGTTTTTAACCAATCTTGTGCATCCAATAAGTACATTTGTGTCATTGGTTGAACATTTAGGTCATTTATGTCCTCTAAAGGCTTATTCTCATCCAATTAGGGTTTTTAACAAATCGTGTGCATCCAATAAGTACATTTGTGTCATTGGTTGAACATTTAGGTCATTTTCGTCCTCCCTAGGCTTATTCTCGTCCAATTAGGGTTTTTAACCAATCTTGTGCATCCAATAAGTGATTTTGTGTCATTGGTTGAACATTTAGGTCATTTTCGTCCTACCAATGCTTATTCTCGTCCAATTAGGGTTTTTAACCAATCTTGTGCATCCAATAAGTGATTTTGAGTCATTGGTTGAACATTTTGGTCATTTTCGTCCTCCCTAGGCTTATTCTCGTCCAATTAGGGTTTTTCACCCATCTTGTGCATCCAATAACTACATTTGTGTCATTGGTTGAACATTTAGGTCATTTTCGTCCTCCCAAGGCTTATTCTCGTCCAATTAGGGTTTTTAACCAATCTTGTGCATCCAATAAGTACATTTGTGTCATTGGTTGAACATTTAGGTCATTTATGTCCTCTAAAGGCTTATTCTCGTCCAATTAGGGTTTTTAACCAATCTTGTGCATCTAATAAGTGATTTTGTGTCTTTGGTTGAACATGTAGGTCATTTTTGTCCTACCAAGGCTTATTCTCGTCCAATTAGGGTTTTTAACCAATCTTGTGCATCCAATAAGTGATTTTATGTCGTTGGTTGAACATTTAGGTCATTTTCGTCCTCCCTAGGCTTATTCTCGTCCTATTAGGGTTTTTAACCAATCTTGTGCATCCAATAAGTGATTTTGTGTCATTGGTTGAGTATTTAGGTCATTTTCGTCCTCCCAAGGCTTATTCTCGTCCTATTTGGGTTTTTAACCAATCTTGTGCATCCAATAAGTGATTTTGTGTCATTGGTTGAGTATTTAGGTCATTTTCGTCCTCCCAAGGCTTATTCTCGTCCTATTAGGGTTTTTAACCAATCTTGTGCATCAAATAAGTGATTTTGTGTCATTGGTTGAACATTTAGGTCATTTTGGTCCTCCCTAGGCTTATTCTCGTCCAATTAGGGTTTTTAACCAATCTTGTGCATCCAATAAGTGATTTTATGTCGTTGGTTGAACATTTAGGTCATTTTCGTCCTCCCTAGGTTTATTCTCGTCCAATTAGGGTTTTTAACCAATCTTGTGCATCCAATAAGTGATTTTGTGTCATTGGTTGAACATTTAGGTCATTTTCGTCCTACCAAGGCTTATTCTCGTCCAATTAGGGTTTTTAACCAATCTTGTGCATCCAATAAGTGATTTTGTGCCATTGGTTGAACATTTAGGTCATTTTCGTCCTCCCAAGGCTTATTCTCGTCCAATTAGGGTTTTTAACCAATCTTGTGCATCCAATAAGTGCTTTTGTGTCATTGGTTGAACATTTAGGTCATTTATGTCCTCCAAAAGCTTATTCTCGTCCAATTAGGGTTTTTAACCAATCTTGTGCATCCAATAAGTGATTTTGTGTCATTGGTTGAACATTTAGGTCATTTTCGTCCTCCCTAGGCTTATTCTCGTCCAATTAGGGTTTTTGACCAATCTTGTGCATCCAATAAGTGATTTTGTGTCATTGGTTGAACATTTAGGTCATTTTCGTCCTACCTAGGCTTGTTCTCGTTCAATTAGGGTTTTTGAACAATCTTGTGCATCCAATAAGTACATTTGTGTCATTGGTTGAACATTTAGGTCATTTTCGTCCTCCCAAGGCTTATTCTCGTCCAATTAGGGTTTTTAACCAATCTTGTGCATCCAATAAGTACATTTGTGTCATTGGTTGAACATTTAGGTCATTTATGTCCTCCAAAGGCATATTCTCATCCAATGAGGGTTTTTAACCAATCTTGTGCATCCAATAAGTGATTTTGTGTCATTGGTTGAACATTTAGGTCATTTTCGTCCTCCCAAGGCTTATTCTCGTCCAATTAGGGTTTTTAACCAATCTTGTGCATCCAATAAGTACATTTGTGTCATTGGTTGAACATTTAGGTCATTTTCGTCCTCCCAAGGCATTTTCTCGTCCAATTATGGTTTTTAACCAATCTTGTGCATCCAATAAGTACATTTGTGTCATTGGTTGAACATTTAGGTCATTTTCGTCCTCCCAAGGCTTATTCTCGTCCAATTAGGGTTTTTAACCAATCTTGTGCATCCAATAAGTGATTTTGTGTCGTAAGTTGAACATTTAGGTCATTTTCGTCCTCCCAAGGCTTATTCTCGTCCAATTAGGGTTTTTAACCAATCTTGTGCATCCAATAAGTACATTTGTGTCATTGGTTGAACATTTAGGTCATTTTCGTCCTCCCAAGGCTTATTCTCGTCCAATTAGGGTTTTTAACCAATCTTGTGCATCCAATAAGTACATTTGTGTCATTGGTTGAACATTTAGGTCATTTTCGTCCTCCTAAGGCTTATTCTCGACCAATTACAATTTTTAACCAATCTTGTGCATCCAATAAGTGATTTTGTGTCATTGGTTGAACATTTAGGTCATTTTCGTCCTCCCAAGGCTTATTCTCATCCAATTAGGGTTTTTCTCCAATATTGTGCATCCAATAAGTGATTTTGTGTCATTGGTTGAACATTTAGGTCATTTTCGTCCTCCCAAGGCTTATTCTCGTCCAATTAGGGTTTTTAACCAATCTTGTGCATCCAATAAGTACATTTGTGTCATTGGTTGAACATTTAGGTCATTTTCGTCCTCCCTAGGGTTATTCTTGTCCAATTAGGGTTTTTAACCAATCTTGTGCATCCAATAAGTGATTTTGTGTCATTGGTTGAACATTTAGGTCATTTTCGTCCTCCCAAGGCTTATTCTCGTCCAATTAGGGTTTTTAACCAATCTTGTGCATCCAATAAGTACATTTGTGTCATTGGTTGAACATTTAGGTCATTTTCGTACTCCAAAGGTTTTTTCTCGTCCAATTAGGGTTTTTAACCAATCTTGTGCATCCAATAAGTAAATTTGTGTCATTGGTTGAACATTTAGGTCATTTTCGTCCTCCCAAGGCTTATTCTCGTCCAATTAGTGTTTTTAACCAATCTTGTGCATCCAATAAGTGATTTTGTGTCATTGGTTGAACATTTAGGTCATTTTCATCCTCCCAAGGCTTATTCTCGTCCAATTAGGGTTTTTAACCAATCTTGTGCATCCAATAAGTGATTTTGTGTCATCGGTTGAACATTTAGGTCATTTTCGTCCTCCCAAGGCTTATTCTCGTCCAATTACGGTTTTTATTCAATTTTGTGCATCCAATAAGTACATTTGTGTCATTGGTTGAACATTTAGGTCATTTTCGTCCTCCCAAGGCTTATTCTCGTCCAATTAGGGTTTTTAACCAATCTTGTGCATCCAATAAGTACATTTGTGTCATTGGTTGAACATTTAGGTCATTTTCGTCCTCCCAAGGCTTATTCTCGTCCAATTAGGGTTTTTAACCAATCTTGTGCATCCAATAAGTACATTTGTGTCATTGGTTGAACATTTAGGTCATTTTCGTCCTCCGATGGCTTATTCTCGCCCAATTAGGGTTTTTAACCAATCTTGTGCATCCAATAAGTACATTTGTGTCATTGGTTGAACATTTAGGTCATTTTCGTCCTCCCAAGGCTTATTCTCGTCCAATTAGGGTTTTTAACCAATCTTGTGCATCCAATTAGTGATTTTGTGTCCTTGGTTGAACATTTAGGTCATTTTCGATTTCCCAAGGCTTATTCTCGTCCAATTATGGTTTTTAACCAATCTTGTGCATCCAATAAGTACATTTGTGTCATTGGTTGAACATTTTGGTCATTTTCGTCCTCCCAAGGCTTGTTCTCGTCCAATTAGTGTTTTTAACCAATCTTGTGCATCCAATAAGTACAGTTGTGTCATTGGTTGAACATTTAGGTCATTTTCGTCCTCCCAAGGCTTATTCTCGTCCAATTAGGGTTTTTAACCAATCTTGTGCATCCAATAAGTACATTTGTGTCATTGGTTGAACATTTAGGTCATTTTCGTCCTCCCAAGGCTTATTCTCGTCCAATTAGGGTTTTTTACCAATCTTGTGCATCCAATAAGTGATTTTGTGTCATTGGTTGAACATTTAGGTCATTTTTGTCCTCCCAAGGCTTATTCTCGTCCAATTAGGGTTTTTAAACAATCTTGTGCATCCAATAAGTGATTTTGTGTCATTGGTTGAACATTTAGGTCATTTTCTTCTTCCCAAGGATTATTCTCGTCCAATTAGGGTTTTTAACCAATCTTGTGCATCCAATAATTGATTTTGTGTCATTGGTTGAACATTTAGGTCATTTTCGTCCTCCCAAGGCTTATTCTCGTCCAATTAGGGTTTTTAACCAATCTTGTGCATCCAATAAGTACATTTGTGTCATTGGTTGAACATTTAGGTCATTTTCGTCCTCCCAAGGCTTATTCTTGTCCAATTAGGGTCTTTAACCAATCTGGTGCTTCCAATAAGTGATTTTATGTCATTGGTTGAACATTTAGGTCATTTTCGTCCTCCCAAGGCTTATTCTCGTCCAATTAGGGTTTTTAACCAATCTTGTGCATCCAATAAGTACATTTGTGTCATTGGTTGAACATTTAGGTCATTTTAGACCTCCCAAGGCTTATTCTCCTCCAATTAGGGTTTTTAACCAATCTTGTGCATCCAATAAGTACATTTGTGTCATTGGTTGAACATTTAGGTCATTTTCGTCCTCCCAAGGCTTATTCTCGTCCAATTAGGGTTTTTAACCAATCTTGTGCATCCAATAAGTACATTTGTGTCATTGGTTGAAATTTAGGACATTTTCGCCCTCCCTAGGCTTATTCTCGTCCAATTAGGGTTTTTAACCAATCTTGTGCTTCCAGTAAGTACATTTGTGTCATTGGTTGAACATTTAGGTCATTTTCGTCCTCCCAAGGCTTATTCTCGTCCAATTAGGGTTTTTAACCAATCTTGTGCATCCAATAAGTACATTTGTGTCATTGGTTGAACATTTAGGTCATTTTCGTCCTCCCATGGCTTATTCTCGTCCAATTCGGGTTTTTAACCAATCTTGTGCATCCAATAAGTACATTTGTGTCATTGGTTGAACATTTAGGTCATTTTCGTCCTCCCAAGGCTTATTCTCGTCCAATTAGGGTTTTTAACCAATCTTGTGCATCCAATAAGTACATTTGTGTCATTGGTTGAACATTTAGGTCATTTTCGTCCTCCCAAGGCTTATTCTCCTCCAATTAGGGGTTTTAACCAATCTTGTGCATCCAATAAGCGAATTTGTGTCATTGGTTGAACATTTAGGTCATTTTCGTCCTCCCAAGGCTTATTCTCGTCCAATTAGGGTTTTTAACCAATCTTGTGCATCCAATAAGTACATTTGTGTCATTGGTTGAACATTTAGGTCATTTTCGTCGTCCAAAGGCTTATTCTCGTCCAATTAGGGTTTTTAACCAATCTTGGGCATCCAATAAGTACGTTTGTGTCATTGGTTGAACATTTAGGTCATTTTCGTCCTCCCAAGGCTTATTCTCGTCCAATTAGGGTTTTTAACCAATCTTGTGTATCCAATAAGTACATTTGTGTCATTGGTTGAACATTTAGGTCATTTTCGTCCTCCCAAGGCTTATTCTCATCCAATTAGGGTTTTTAACCAATCTTGTGCATCCAATAAGTACATTTGTGTCATTGGTTGAACATTTAGATCATTTTCGTCCTCCCTTGGCTTATTCTCGTCCAATTAGGGTTTTTAACCAATCTTGTGTATCCAATAAGTGATTTTGTGTCATTGGTTGAACATTTAGGTCATTTTCGTCCTCAAAAGGCTTATTCTCATCCAATTAGGGTTTTTAACCAATCTTGTGCATCCGATAAGTACATTTGTATCATTGGTTGAACATTTAGGTCATTTTCGTCCTCCCAAGGCTTATTCTCGTCCAATTAGGTTTTTAAACAATATTGTGCATCCAATAAGTGATTTTTTGTCATTGGTTGAACATTTAGGTCATTTTCGTCCTCCCTAGGCTTATTCTCGTCCAATTAGTGTTATTAACCAATCTGGTGCATCCAATAAGTGATTTTGTGTCATTGGTTGAACATTTAGGTCATTTTCGTCCTCCCAAGGCTTATTCTCGTCCAATTAGGGTTTTTAACCAATCTTGTGCATCCAATAAGTACATTTGTGTCATTGGTTGAACATTTAGGTCATTTTCGTCCTCCCGAGGCTTATTTTCGTCCAATTAGGGTTTTTAACCAATCTTGTGCATCCAATAAGTGATTTTATGTCATTGGTTGAACATTTAGGTCATTTTCATCCTTCCTAGGCGTTTCTCATCCAATTAGGGTTTTTAACCAATCTTGTGCATCCAATAAGTACATTTGTGTCATTGGTTGAACATTTAGATCATTTTCGTCCTCCCTTGGCTTATTCTCGTCCAATTAGGGTTTTTAACCAATCTTGTGTATCCAATAATTGATTTTGTGTCATTGGTTAAACATTTAGGTAATTTTCGTCCTCAAAAGACTTATTCTCACCCAATTAGGGTTTTTAACCAATCTTGTGCATCCAATAAGTACATTTGTGTCATTGGTTGAACATTTAGGTCATTATGTCCTCCCAAGGCTTATTCTCGTCCAATGAGGGTTTTTTACCAATCTTGTGCATCCAATAAGTGATTTTGTGTCATTGGTTGAACATTTAGGTCATTTTCGTCCTCCCAAGGCTTATTCTCGTCTAATTAGGGTTTTTAAGCAATCTTCTGCATCCAATAAGTAATTTTGTGTCATTGGTTAAACATTTAGGTTATTATCATCATCCCAAGGCTTATTCTCGTCCAATTAGGGTTTTTAATCAATCTTCTCCATCCAATAAGTGATTTTGTGTCATTGGTTGAACATTTAGGTCATTTTCATTCTCCCAAGGCTTATTCTCGTCCAATTAGGGTTTTTAACCAATCTTTTACATCCAATAAGTGATTTTGTGTCATTGGTTGAACATTTAGGTCATTTTCGTCCTCCCAAGGCTTATTTTCGTGCAATTAGAGTTTTTAACCAATCTTGTGCATCCAATAAGTACATTTGTGTCATTGGTTGAACATTTAGGTCATTTTCGTCCTCCCTTGGCTTATTCTCGTCCAATTAGGGTTTTTAACCAATCTTGTGTATCCAATAAGTGATTTTGTGTCATTGGTTGAACATTTAGGTCATTTTCGTCCTCAAAAGGCTTATTCTCATCCAATTAGGGTTTTTAACCAATCTTGTGCATCCAATAAGTACATTTGTGTCATTGGTTGAAAATTTAGGTCATTTTTGTCCTCCCAAGGTTAATTTAGTTCCAATTAGGGTTTTTAACCAATCTTGTGCATCCAATAAGTGATTTTGTGTCATTGGTTTAACATTTAGGTCATTTTCGTCCTCCCTAGGCGTATTCTCATCCAATTATGATTTTTAACCAATCTTGTGCATCTAATAAGTACATTTGTGTCATTGGTTGAACATTTAGGTCATTTTCGTCCTCCCTTGGCTTATTCTCGTTCAATTAAGGTTTTTAACCAATCTTGTGCATCCAATAAGTACATTTGTGTCATTGGTTGAACATTTAGGTCATTTTCGTCCTCCCAAGGCTTATTCTTGTCCAATTAGGATTTTTAACCAATCTTGTGCATCCAATAAGTGATTTTGTGTCATTGGTTGAACATTT
>JBBPBP010000661.1:0-20066 GCA_037974735.1 Cicer chorassanicum
GGACGAAAATGACCTAAATGTTCAACCAATGACACAAATGTACTTATGTGATGCACAAGATTGGCTAAAAACCCTAATTGGACGAGAATAAGCCTTGGGAGGACGAAAATGACCTAAATGTTCAACCAATAGCACAAAATCACTTATTGGATGCACAAGATTGGTTAAAAAACCAAATTGGACGAGAATAAGCCTTGGGAGGACGAAAATGACCTAAATGTTCATAAATGTTCAACCAATGACATAAAATCACTTATTAGATGCACAAGATTGGTTAAATATCCTAATTGGACAAGAATAAGCCTAGGGAGGACGAAAATGACCTAAATGTTCAACCAATGACACAAATGTACTTATTGGATGCACAAGATTGGTTAAAGACCCTAATTGGACGAGAATAAGCCTTGGTAGGACGAAAATGACCTAAATGTTCAACCAATGACACAAAATCACTTATTGGATGCACAAGATTGGTTAAAAACCCTAATTGGACGAGAATAAGCCTTGGGAGGACGAAAATGACCTAAATGTTCAACCAATGACACAAAATCACTTATTGGATGCACAAGATTGGTTAAAAACCCTAATTGGATGAGAATAAGCTTTTGGAGGACATAAATGACCTAAATGTTCAACCAATGAAACAAATGTACTTATTGGATGCACAAGATTGTTAAAAAACCCTAATTGGACGAGAATATGCCTTGGGAGGACGAAAATGACCTAAATGTTCAACCAATGGCATAAAATCACTTATTGGATGCACAAGATTGTTAAAAATCCCTAATTGGACGAGAATAAGCCTAGGGAGGACGAAAATGACCTAAATGTTCAACCAATGACACAAAATCACTTATTGGATGCACAAGATTGGTTAAAAACCCTAATTGGACGAGAATAAGCCTTGGGAGGACGAAAATGACCTAAATGTTCAACCAATGACACAAAATCACTTATTGGATCCACAAGATTGGTTAAAAACCCTAATTGGACGAGAATAAGCCTTGGGAGGACGAAAATGACCTAAATGTTCAACCAATGACACAAAATCACTTATTGGATGCACACGATTGGTTAAAAACCCTAATTGGAGGAGAATAAGCCTTGGGAGGACGAAAATGACCGAAATGTTCAACCAATAATACAAAATCACTTATTGGATGCACAAGTTTGGTTAAAAACCCTAATTGGACGAGAATAAGCCTTGGGAGGACGAAAATGACCTAAATGTTCAACCAATGACACAAAATCACTTATTGGATGCACAAGATTGGTTAAAAACCCTAATTGGACGAGAATAAGCCTTGGGAGGACGAAAATGACCTAAATGTTCAACCAATTACACAAATGTACGTATTGGATGCACAAGATTGGTTAAAAACCCTAATTGGACGAGAATAAGCCTAGGGAGGACGAAAATGACCTAAATGTTCAACCAATGACACAAAATCACTTATTGGATGCACAAGATTGGTTAAAAACCCTAATTGCACGAGAATAAGCCTTGGGAGGACGAAAATGACCTAAATGTTCAACCAATGACACAAATGTACTTATTGGATGCACAAGATTGGTTAAAAACCCTAATTGGACGAGAATAAGCCTTGGGAGAGCGAAAATTACCTAAATATTCAACCAATGACACAAATGTAATTATTGGATGCCCAAGATTGGTTAAAAACCCTAATTGGACGAGAATAAGCCTTGGGAGGACGAAAATGACCTAAATGTTCAACCAATGACACAAATGTACTTATTGGATGCACAAGATTGGTTAAAAACCCTAATTGGACGAGAATAAGCCTAGGGAGGACGAAAATGACCTAAATGTTCAACCAATGACACAAAATCACTTATTGGATGCACAAGATTGGTTAAAAACCCAAATTGGACGAGAATTAGCCTAGGGAGGACGAAAATGACATAAATGTTCAACCAATGACACAAATGTACTTATTGGATGCACAAGATTGGTTAAAAACCCTAATTGGACGAGAATAAGCCTAGGGAGGACGAAAATGACCTAAATGTTCAACCAATGACACCAAATCACTTATTGGATGCACAAGATTGGTTAAAAACCCTAATTGGACGAGAATAAGCCTAGGGAGGACGATAATGACCTAAATGTTCAACCAATGACACCAAATCACTTATTGGATGCACAAGATTGGTTAAAAACCCTAATTGGACGAGAATAAGCCTAGGGAGGACGATAATGACCTAAATGTTCAACCAATGACACCAAATCACTTATTGGATGCACAAGATTGGTTAAAAACCCTAATTGGACGAGAATAAGCCTAGGGAGGACGAAAATGACCTAAATGTTCAACCAATGACACCAAATCACTTATTGGATGCACAAGATTGGTTAAAAACCCTAATTGGACGAGAATAAGCCTAGCGAGGACGAAAATGACCTAAATGTTCAACCAGTGACACAAATGTACTTATTGGATGCACAAGATTGGTTAAAAACCCTAATTGGACAAGAATAAGCCTTGGGAGGACGAAAATGACCTAAATGTTCAACCAATGACACAAAATCACTTATTGGATGCACAAGATTGGTTAAAAACCCTAATTGGACCAGAAAAAACCTTGGGAGGACGAAATTTACCTAAATGTTCAACCAATGACACAAAATTATTTATTGGATGCACAAGATTGGTTAAAAACCCTAATTGGACGAGAATAAGCCTAGGGAGGACGAAAATGACCTAAATGTTCAACCAATGACACAAAATCACTTATTGGATGCACAAGATTGGTTAAAAACCCTAATAAGACGAGAATAAGCCTTGGGAGGATGAAAATGACCTTAATGTTCAACCAATGACACAAATAAACTTATTGGATGCACAAGATTGGTTAAAAACCCTAATTGGACGAGAATAAGCCTAGGGAGGACGAAAATGACCTAAATGTTCAACCAATGACACAAAATCACTTATTGGATGCACAAGATTGGTTAAAAACCCTAATTGGACGAGAATAAGCCTTGGGAGGACGAAAATGACCTTAATTTTCAACCAATGGCACAAAATCACTTATTGGATGCACAAGATTGGTTAAAAACCCTAATTGGACGAGAATAAGCCTAGGGAGGACAAAAATGACCTAAATGTTCAACCAATGACACAAAATCACTTATTGGATGCACAAGATTGGTTAAAAACCCTAATTGGACGAGAATAAGCCTAGGGAGGACATAAATGACCTAAATGTTCAACCAATGACACAAAGTCACTTATTGGATGCACAAGATTGGTTAAAAACCCTAATTGGACGAGAATAAGCCTAGGGAGGACGAAAATGACCTAAATGTTCAACCAATGACACAAAATCACTTATTGGATGCACAAGATTGGTTAAAAACCCTAATTGGACGAGAATAAGCTTTTGGAGCACATAAATGACCTAAATATTCAACCAATGACACAAATGTACTTATTGGATGCACAAGATTGGTTAAAAACCCTATTTCGACGAGAATAAGCCTTGGGAGGACGGAAATGACCTAATTGTTCTACCAATGGCACAAAATCACTTATTGGATGCACAAGATTGTTAAAAAACCCTAATTGGACGAGAATAAGCCTAGGGAGGACGAAAATGACCTAAATGTTCAACCAATGACACAAAATCACTTATTGGATGCACAAGATTGGTTAAAAACCCTAATTGGACGAGAATAAGCCTAGGGAGGACGAAAATGGCCTAAATGTTCAACCAATGACACAAAATCACTTATTGGATGCACAAGATTGGTTTAAAACCCTAATTGGACGAGAATAAGCCTTGGGAGGACAAAAATTACCTATTTGTTCAACCAACGACACAAATAAACTTATTGGATGCACAAGATTGGTTAAAAACCCTAATTGGACGAGAATAAGCCTAGGGAGGACGAAAATGACCTAAATGTTCAACCAATGACACAAAATCACTTATTGGATGCACAAGATTGGTTAAAAACCCTAATTGGACGAGAATAAGTCTTCAGAGGACGAAAATGACCTAAATAAGCAACCAATGACACAAAATCACTTATTGGATGCACAAGATTGGTTAAAAACCCTAATTGGACGAGAATAAGGTTTTGGAGGACATAAATGACCTAAATGTTCAACCAATGACACAAATGTACTTATTGGATGCACAAGATTGGTTAAAACCCCTAATTGGACGAGTATAAGCCTAGGGAGGACGAAAATGGCCTAAATGTTCAACCAATGACACAAAATCACTTATTGGATGCACAAGATTGGTTAAAAACCCTAATTGGACGAGAATAAGCCTTGGGAGGACAAAAATGACCTATATGTTCAACCAATGACACAAATAAACTTATTGGATGCACAAGATTGGTTAAAAACCCTAATTGGACGAGAATAAGCTTTTGGAGGACATAAATGACCTAATTGTTCAACCAATGACACAAATGTACTTATTGGATGCACAAGATTGGTTAAAAACCCTAATAGGACGAGAATATGCCTTGGGAGAACAGAAATGGCCTAAATGTTCAACCAAGGGCACAAAATCACTTATTGGATGCACAAGATTGGTTAAAAACCCTAATTGGACGAGAATGAGCCTAAGGAGGACGAAAATGACATAAATGTTCAACCAATGACACAAAATCACTTATTTGATGCACAAGATTGGTTAAAAACCCTAATTGGACGAGAATAAGCCTTGGGAGGACGAAAATGACCTAAATGTTCAACCAATGACACAAAATCACTTATTGGATGCACAAGATTGGTTAAAAACCCTAATTGGACGAGAATAAGCCTTGAGAGGACAAAAATGACCTAAATGTGCAACCAATGACACAAAAATCTTTTATTGGATGTACAAGATTGGTTAAAAACCCTAATTGGACGAGAATAAGGTTTTGGAGGACATAAATGACCTAAATGTTCGACCAATGACACAAATGTACTTATTGGATGCACAAGATTGGTTAAAAACCCTAATTGGACGAGAATAAGCCTTGGGAGGACGAAAATGACCTAAATGTTCAACCAATGACACAAATGTACTTATTGGATGCACAAGATTGGTTAAACACCCTAATTGGACGAGAATAAGCCTTGGGAGGACGAAAATGACCTAAATGTTCAACCAATGACACAAAATCACTTATTGGATGCACAAGATTGGTTAAAAACCCTAATTGGACGAGAATAAGCCTAGGGAGGAAGAAAATGACCTAAATGTACAACCAATGACACAAAATCACTTATTGGATGCACAAGATTGGTTAAAAACCCTAATTGGACGAGAATAAGCCTAGGGAGGACGAAAATGACCTAAATGTTCAACCAATGACACAAAATCACTTATTGGATGCACAAGATTGGTTAAAAACCCTAATTGGACGAGAATAAGCCTTGGGAGGACGAAAATGACCTAAATGTTCAACCAATGACACAAGTGTACATATTGGATGCACAAGATTGGTTAAAAACCCTAATTGGACGAGAATAAGCCTAGGGAGGACGAAAATGACCTAAATGTTCAACCAATGACACAAAATCACTTATTGGATGCACAAGATTGGTTAAAAACCCTAATTGGACTAGAATAAGCCTTGGGAGGACGAAAATGTCCTAAATGTTCAACAAATGACAAAAATGTACTTATTGGATGGACAAGATTGGTTAAAAACCCTAATTGGACGAGAATAAGCCTTGGGAGGACGAAAATGACCTAAATGTTTAACCAATGACACAAAATCACTTATTGGATGCACAAGATTGGTTAAAAACCCTAATTGGACGAGAATAAGCCTTGGGAGGACGAAAATGACCTAAATGTTCAACCAATGACACAAAATCACTTATTGGATGCACAAGATTGGTTAAAAACCCTAATTGGACAAGAATAAGCCTTGGGAGGACGAAAATGACCTAAATGTTAACCCAATGACACAAATGTACTTATTGGATGCACAAGATTGGTTAAAAACCCTAATTGGACGAGAATAAGCCTAGGGAGGACGAAAATGACCTAAATGTTCAACCAATGACACAAAATCACTTATTGGATGCACAAGATTGGTTAAAAACCCTAATTGGACGAGAATAAGCCTAGGGAGGACATAAATGACCTAAATGTTCAACCAATGACACAAAATCATTTATTGGATGCACAAGATTGGTTAAAAACCCTAATTGGACGAGAATAAGCCTTTGGAGGACATAAATGACCTAAATGTTCAACCAATGACACAAATGTACTTATTGGATGCACAAGATTGGTTAAAAACCCTAATTGGACGAGAATAAGCCTTGGGAGGACGAAAATGATCTAAATGTTCAACCAATGACACAAATGTACTTATTGGATGCACAAGATTGGTTAAAAACCCTAATTGGACGAGAATAAGCCTAGGGAGGACGAAAATGACCTAAATGTTCAACCAATGACACAAAATCACTTATTGGATGCACAAGATTGGTTAAAAACCCTATTTGGACTAGAATAAGCCTTGGGAGGACGAAAATAATCTAAATGTTCAACCAATGATACAAAATATCTTATTGGATGCACAAGATTGGTTAAAAACCCTAATTGGACGAGAATAAGCCTAGGGAGGACGAAAATGACCTAAATGTTCAACCAATGACACAAATGTACTTATTGGATGCACAAGATTGGTTAAAACCCCTAATTGGACGAGAATAAGCCTAGGGAGGACGAAAATGAGCTAAATGTTCAACCAATGACACAAAATGACATATTGGATGCACAAGATTGGTTAAAAACCCTAATTGGACGAGAATAAGCATTGGGAAGAAGAAAATGATCTAAATGTTCAACCAATGACACAAATGTACTTATTGGATGCACAAGATTGGTTAAAAACCCTAATTGGACGAGAATAAGCCTAGGGAGGACGAAAATGACCTAAATGTTCAACCAATGACACAAAATCACTTATTGGATGCACAAGATTGGTTAAAAACCCTAATTGGACGAGAATAAGCCTAGGGAGGATGAAAATGACCTAAATGTTAACCCAATGCCACAAATGTACTTATTGGATGCACAAGATTGGTTAAAAACCCTAATTGGACGAGAATAAGCCTAGGGAGGACGAAAATGACCTAAATGTTCAACCAATGACACAAAATCACTTATTGGATGCACAAGATTGGTTAAAAACCCTAATTGGACGAGAATAAGCCTAGGGAGGACGAAAATGACCTAAATGTTCAACAAATGACACAAATGTAGTTATTGGATGCACAAGATTTGTCAAAAAGCCTAATTGGACGAGAATAAGCCTAGAGAGGACGAAAATGACCAAAATATTCAACCAATGACACAAAATCACTTATTGGATGCACAAGATTGGTTAAAAACCCTAATTGAACGAGAATAGGCCGAGGGAGGACAAAAATGACCTAAATGTTCAACCAATGGCACAAAATCACTTATAGGATGCACAAGATTGTTTAAAAACACTAATTGGACGAGAATAAGCCTAGGGAGGACGAAAATGACCTAAATGTTCAACCAATGACACAATATCACTTATTGGATGCACAAGATTGGTTAAAAACCCTAATTGGACGAGAATAAGCCTAGGGAGGACGAAAATGACCTAAATGTTCAACCAATGACACAAAATCTCTTATTGGATGCACATGATTGGTTAAAAACCCTAATTGTACAAGAATAACCCTAGGGAGGACGAAAATGACCTAAATGTTCAACCAATGACACAAAATCACTTATTGGATGCACAAGATTGGTTAAAAACCCTTATTGACGAGAATAAGCCTTGGTAGGACGAAAATGACCTAAATGTTCAACCAATGACACAAAATCACTTATTGGATGCACAACATTGGTTAAAAACCCTAATTGACGAGAATAAGCCTTGGGAGGACGAAAATGACCTAAATGTTCAACCAATGACACAAATGTACTTATGTGATACACAAGATTGGCTAAAAACCCTAATTGGACGAGAATAAGCCTTCAGAGGACGAAAATGACCTAAATGTTCAACCAATAGCACAAAATCACTTATTGGATGCACAAGATTGGTTAAAAACCCTAATTGATGAGAATAAGCCTTGGGAGGACGAAAATGACCTAAATGTTCAACCAATGACACAAATGTACTTATGTGATGCACAAGATTGGCTAAAAACCCTAATTGGACGAGAATAAGCCTTGGGAGGACGAAAATGACCTAAATGTTCAACCAATAGCACAAAATCACTTATTGGATGCACAAGAGTGGTTAAGAACCATAATTGGACGAGAATAACCCTAGGGAGGACGAAAATGACCTAAATGCTCAAACAATGACACCAAATCACTTATTGGATGCACAAGATTGGTTAAAAACCCTAATTGGACGAGAATAAGCCTAGGGAGGACGAAAATGACCTAAATGTTCAACCAATGACACAAAATCACTTATTGGATGCACAAGATTGGTTAAAAACCCTAATTGGATGAGAATATGCATTGGGAAGACGAAAATGACCTAAATGTTCAACCAATGACACAAAATCACTTATTGGATGCACAAGATTGGTTAAAACCCCTAATTGGAAGAGAATAAGCCTTGGGAGGACGAAAATGACCTAAATGTTCAACCAATGACATCAATGTACTTATTGGATGCACAAGATTGGTTAAAAACCCTAATTGGACGAGAATAAGCCTAGGGAGGACGAAAATGACCTAAATGTTCAACCAATGACACAAAATCACTTATTGGATGCACAAGATTGGTTAAAAACCCTAATTGGACGAGAATAAGCCTAGGGAGGACGAAAATGACCTAAATGTTCAACCAATGACACAAATGTACTTTTGGATGCACAAGATTGGTTAAAAACCCTAATTGGACGAGAATAAGCCTTGGGAGGACGAAAATGACCTAAATGTTCAACCAATAACACAAAATCACTTATTGGATGCACAAGATTGGTTAAAAACCCTAATTGGACGAGAATAAGCCTTGGGAGGAAGAAAATGACCTAAATGTTCAACCAATGACACAAAATCACTTATTGGATGCACAAGATTAGTTAAAAACCCTAACTGGACGAGAATAAGCCTAGGGAGGACGAAAATGACCTAAATTTTCAACCAATGACACCAAATCACTTATTGGATGCACAAGATTGGTTAAAAACCCTAATTGGACGAGAATAAGCCTAGGGAGGACGAAAATGACCTAAATGTTCAACCAATGACACAAAATCACTTATTGGATGCACAAGATTGGTTAAAAACCCTAATTGGACGCGAATAAGCCTTGGGAGGATGAAAATGACCTAAATGTTCAACCATTGACACAAATGTACTTATTGGATGCAAATGATTGGTTAAAAACCCTAATTGGATGTGAATAAGCCTTGGGAGGATGAAAAATGACCTAAATGTTCAACCAATGACACAAATGTACTTATTGGATGCACAAGATTGGTTAAAAACCCTAATTGGACGAGAATAAGCCTAGGGAGGACGAAAATGACCTAAATGTTCAACCAATGACACAAAATCACTTATTGGATGCACAAGATTGGTTAAAAACCCTAATTGGACGAGAATAAGCCTTGGGAGGACGAAAATGACCTAAATGTTAACCCAATGTCACAAATGTACTTATTGGATGCACAAGATTGGTTAAAAACCCTAATTGGACGAGAATAAGCCTAGGGAGGACGAAAATGACCTAAATGTTCAACCAATGACACAAAATCACTTATTGGATGCACAAGATTGGTTAAAAACCCTAATTGGACGAGAATAAGCCTTGGGAGGACGAAAATGACTAAATGTTCAACCAATGACATAAAATCACTTATTGGATGCACAAGATTCATTAAAAACCCTAATTGGACGAGAATAAGTATTGGGAGGACGAAAATGACCTAAATTTTCAACCAATGACACAAAATCACTTATTGGATGCACAAGATTGGTTAAAAACCCTAATTGGACGAGATTAAGTATTGGGAGGACGAAAATGACCTAAATGTTCAACCAATGAAACAAAATCACTTATTGGATGCACAAGATTGGTTAAAAACCCAAATTGGACGAGAATAAGCCTTGGGAGGACGAAAATGACCTAAATGTTCATAAATGTTCAACCAATGACACAAAATCACTTGTTGGATGCACAAGATTGGTTAAAAACCCTAATTGGACGAGAATAAGCCTAGGGAGGACGAAAAATGACCTAAATGTTCAACCAATGACACAAAATCACTTATTGGATGCACAAGATTGGTTAAAAACCCTAATTGGACGAGAATAAGCCTTGGGAGGATGAAAATGACCTAAATGTTCAACCAATGACACAAAATCACTTATTGGATGCACAAGATTGGTTAGAAACGCTAATTGGAAGAGAATAAGCCTAGGGAGAACGAAAATAACCTAAATGTTCAACCAATGACACAAATGTACTTATTGGATGCACAAGATTGGTTAAAAACCCTAATTGGAAGAGAATAAGCCTAGGGAGGACAAAAATAACCTAAATGTTCAACCAATGACACAAAATCACTTGTTGGATGCACAAGATTGGTTAAAAACCCTAATTGGACGAGAATAAGACTAGGGAGGACGAAAATGACCTAAATGTTCAACCAATGACACAAAATCACTTATTGGATGCACAAGATTGGTTAAAAACCCTAATTGGACGAGAATAAGCCTTGGGAGGACGAAAATGACCTAAATGTTCAACCAATGACACAAAATAACTTATTGGATGCATAAGATTGGTTAAAAACCCTAATTGGACGAGAATAAGCCTTGGGAGGACGAAAATGACCTAAATGTTCAACCAATGACACAAAATCACTTATTGGATGCACAAGATTGGTTAAAAACCCTAATTGGGCGAGAATAAGCCTTGGGAGGATGAAAATGACCTAAATGTTCAACCAATGACACAAATGTACTTATTGGATGCAAAAGATTGGTTAAAAACCCTAATTGGACTTGAATAAGACTTGGGAGGACGAAAATGACCTAAATGTTCAACCAATGACACAAATGTACTTATTGGATGCACAAGATTGGTTAAAAACCCTAATTGGACGAGAATAAGCCTTGGGAGGACGAAAATGACCTAAATGTTCAACCAATGACACAAAATCACTTATTGGATCCACAAGATTGGTTAAAAACCCTAATTGGACGAGAAAAAGCCTTGGGAGGATGAAATGACCTAAATGTTCAACCAATGACACAAATGTACTTATTGGATGCACAAGATTGGTTAAAACCCCTAATTGGACGAGAATAAGCCTAGGGAGGACGAAAATAACCTAAATGTTCAACCAATGACACAAAATCACTTATTGGATGCACAAGATTAGTTAAAAACCCTAATTGGACGAGAATAAGCGTTGGGAGGACGAAAATGACCTAAATGTTCAACCAATGACACAAATGTACTTATTGGATGCACAAGATTGGTTAAAAACCCTAATTGGACGAGAATAAGCATTGGGAGGACGAAAATGACCTAAATGTTCAACCAATGACACAAGTGTACTTATTGGATGCACAAGATTGGTTAAAAACCCTAATTGGACGAGAATAAGCCTAGGGAGGACGAGAATGACCTAAATGTTCCACCAATGACACAAAATCACTTATTGGATGCACAAGATTGGTTAAAAACCCTAATTGGACGAGAATAAGCCTAGGGAGGACGAAAATGACCTAAATGTTCAACCAATGACACAAAATCACTTATTGGATGCACAAGATTGGTTAAAAACCCTAATAGGACGAGAATAAGCCTAGGGAGGACGAAAATGACCTAAATGTTCAACCAATGACAAAAATGTACTTATTGGATGCACAAGAGTGGTTAAAAACCTTAATTGGACGAGAATAACCCTAGGGAGGATGAAAATGACCTTAATGTTCAACCAATGACACAAAATCACTTATTGGATGCACAAGATTGGTTAAAAACCCTAATTGGACGAGAATAAACCTTGGGAGGATGAAAATGACCTTAATGTTCAACCAATGACCCAAAATCACTTATTGGATGCATAAAATTGGTTAAAAACCCTAATTGGAAAAGAATAAGCCTTGGGAGGATGAAAATGACCTTAATGTTCAACCAATGACACAAAATCACTTATTGGATGCACAAGATTGGTTAAAAACCCTAATAGGACGAGAATAAGCCTAGGGAGGACGAAAATGACCTAAATGTTCAACCAATTAGACAAATGCACTTATTGGATGCACAAGATTGGTTAAAAACCCTAATTGGACGAGAATAAGCCTAGGGAGGACGAAAATGACTGAAATGTTCAACCAATGACACAAATGTACTTATTGGATGCACAAGAGTGGTTAAAAACCTTAATTGGACGAGAATAACCCTAGGGAGGATGAAAATGACCTAAATGTTCACTTAATGACACCAAATCACTTATTGGATGCACAAGATTGGTTAAAAACCCTAATTGGACGAGAATAAGCCTAGGGAGGACGAAAATGACCTAAATGTTCAACCAATGACACAAAATCACTTATTGGATGCACAAGATTGGTTAAAAACCCTAATTGGATAGAATAAGCCTTGGGAGGACGAAAATGACCTAAATGTTCAACCAATGACACAAAATCACTTATTGGATGCACAAGATTGGTTAAAAACCCTAATTGGACGAGAATAAGCCTAGGGAGGACGAAAATGACCTAAATGTTCAACCAATGACACAAAAGGACTTATTGGATGCACAAGATTGGTTAAAAACCCTAATTGGACGAGAATAAGCCTAGGGAGGACGAAAATGACCTAAATGTTCAACCAATGACACAAAATCACTTATTGGATGCACAAGATTGGTTAAAAACCCTAATTGGACGAGAATAAGCCTTGGGAGGACGAAAATGACCTAAATGTTCAACCAATGACACAAATGTACTTATGTGATGCACAAGATTGGCTAAAAACCCTAATTGGACGAGAATAAGCCTTGGGAGGACGAAAATGACCTAAATGTTCAACCAATAGCACAAAATCACTTATTGGATGCACAAGAGTGGTTAAGAACCATAATTGGACGAGAATAACCCTAGGGAGGACGAAAATGACCTAAATGCTCAAACAATGACACCAAATCACTTATTGGATGCACAAGATTGGTTAAAAACCCTAATTGGACGAGAATAAGCCTAGGGAGGACGAAAATGACCTAAATGTTCAACCAATGACACAAAATCACTTATTGGATGCACAAGATTGGTTAAAAACCCTAATTGGATGAGAATATGCATTGGGAAGACGAAAATGACCTAAATGTTCAACCAATGACACAAAATCACTTATTGGATGCACAAGATTGGTTAAAACCCCTAATTGGAAGAGAATAAGCCTTGGGAGGACGAAAATGACCTAAATGTTCAACCAATGACATCAATGTACTTATTGGATGCACAAGATTGGTTAAAAACCCTAATTGGACGAGAATAAGCCTAGGGAGGACGAAAATGACCTAAATGTTCAACCAATGACACAAAATCACTTATTGGATGCACAAGATTGGTTAAAAACCCTAATTGGACGAGAATAAGCCTAGGGAGGACGAAAATGACCTAAATGTTCAACCAATGACACAAATGTACTTTTGGATGCACAAGATTGGTTAAAAACCCTAATTGGACGAGAATAAGCCTAGGGAGGACGAAAATGACCTAAATGTTCAACCAATGACACAAAATCACTTATTGGATGCACAAGATTGGTTAAAAACCCTAATTGGACGAGAATAAGCCTTGGGAGGACGAAAATGACCTAAATGTTCAACCAATGACACAAAATCACTTATTGGATCCAAAAGATTGGTTAAAAACCCTAATTGGACGAGAATAAGCCTAGGGAGGACGAAAATGACCTAAATGTTCAACCAATGACACAAATGTACTTATTGGATGCACAAGATTGGTTAAAAACCCTAATTGGACGAGAATAAGCCTTGGGAGGACGAAAATGAACTAAATGTTCAACCAATGACACAAATGTACTTATTGGATGCACAAGATTGGTTAAAAACCCTAATTGGACGAGAATAAGCCTAGGGAGGACGAAAATGACCTAAATGTTCAACCAATGACATAAATGTACTTATTGGATGCACAAGATTGGTTAAAAACCCTAATTGGACGAGAATAAGCCTAGGGAGTACAAAAATGACCTAAATGTTCAACCAATGACACAAAATCACTTATTGGATGCACAAGATTGGTTAAAAACCCTAATTGGACGAGAATAAGCCTTGGGAGGACGAAAATGACCTAAATGTTCAACCAATGACACAAAATCACTTATTGGATGCACAAGATTGGTTAAAAACCCTAATTGGATGAGAATAAGCTTTTGGAGGACATAAATGACCTAAATGTTCAACCAATGAAACAAATGTACTTATTGGATGCACAAGATTGTTAAAAAACCCTAATTGGACGAGAATATGCCTTGGGAGGACGAAAATGACCTAAATGTTCAACCAATGGCATAAAATCACTTATTGGATGCACAAGATTGTTAAAAATCCCTAATTGGACGAGAATAAGCCTAGGGAGGACGAAAATGACCTAAATGTTCAACCAATGACACAAAATCACTTATTGGATGCACAAGATTGGTTAAAAACCCTAATTGGACGAGAATAAGCCTTGGGAGGACGAAAATGACCTAAATGTTCAACCAATGACACAAAATTACTTATTGGATGCACAAGATTGGTTAGAAACCCTAATTGGACGAGAATAAGCCTAGGGAGGACGAAAATGACCTAAATGTTCAACCAATGACACAAAATCACTTATTGGATGCACAAGATTGGTTAAAAACCCTAATTGGACGAGAATAAGCCTTGGGAGGACGAAAATGACCTAAATGTTCAACCAATGACACAAAATCATTTATTGGATGCACGTGATTGGTTAAAAACCCTAATTGGACGAGAATAAGCATTGGGAGGACGAAAATGACCTAAATGTTCAACCAATGACACAAATGTACTAATTGGATGCACAAGATTGTTTAAAAACCCTAATTGGACGAGAATAAGCCTTGGGAGGACGAAAATGACCTAAATGTTCAACCAATGACACAAATGTACTTATTGGATGCACAAGATTGGTTAAAAACCCTAATTGGACGAGAATAAGCCTTGGGAGGATGAAAATGACCTAAATGTTCAACCAATGACACAAATGTTCTTATTGGATGCACAAGATTGGTTAAAAACCCTAATTGGACGAGAATAAGCCTTCGGAGGACGAAAATGACCTAAATGTTCAACCAATGACACAAATGTACTTATTGGATGCACAAGATTGGTTAAAAACCCTAATTGGACAAGAATAAGCTTTGGGCGGACGAAAATGACCTAAATGTTCAACCAATGACACAAAATCACTTATTGGATGCACAAGATTGGTTAAAAACCCTAATTGGACGAGAATAAGCCTAGGGAGGACGAAAATGACCTAAATGTTCAACCAATGACACAAAATCACTTATTGGATGCACAAGATTGGTTAAAAACCCTAATTGGACGAGAATAAGCCTTGGGAGGACGAAAATGACCTAAATGTTCAACCAATGACACAAAATCACTTATTGGATGCACAAGATTGGTTCAAATCCCTAATTGGACGAGAATAAGCCTTGGGAGGACGAAAATGACCTAAATGTTCAACCAATGACACAAATGTACTTATTGGATGCACAAGATTGGTTAAAAACCCTAATTGGACGAGAATAAGCCTTGGGAGGACGAAAATGTCCTAAATGTTCAACCAATGACACAAATGTAGTTATTGGATGCACAAGATTGGTTAAAAACCCTAATTGGACGAGAATAAGCCGTGGGAGGACGAAAATGACCTACATGTTCAACCAATGACACAAATGTACTTATTGGATTCACAAGATTGGTTAAAAACCCTAATTCGAGGAGAATAAGCCTTGGGAGGATGAAAATGACCTAAATGTTCAACCAATGACACAAAATCACTTATTGGATGCACAAGATTGGTTAAAAACCCTAATTGGACGAGAATAAGCCTAGGGTGGACGAAAATGACCTAAATGTTCAACCAATGCTACAAAATCACTTATTGGATGCACAAGATTGGTTAAAAACCCTAATTGGACGAGAATAAGCCTAGGGAGGACGAAAATGACCTAAATGTTCAACCAATGACACAAAATCACTTATTGGATGCACAAGATTGGTTAAAAACCCTAATTGGACGAGAATAAGCCTAGGGAGGACGAAAATGACCTAAATGTTCAACCAATGACACAAAATCACTTATTGGATGCACAAGATTGGTTAAACACCCTAGTTGGACGAGAATAAGCCATGGGAGGATGAAAATGACCTAAATGTTCAACCAATGACACAAAATCACTTATTGGATGCACAAGATTGGTTAAAAACCCTAATTGGACGAGAATAAGCCTAGGGAGGACGAAAATGACCTAAATGTTCAACCAATGACACAAATGTACTTTTGGATGCACAAGATTGGTTAAAAACCCTAATTGGACGAGAATAAGCCTTGGGAGGACGAAAATGACCTAAATGTTCAACCAATAACACAAAATCACTTATTGGATGCACAAGATTGGTTAAAAACCCTAATTGGACGAGAATAAGCCTTGGGAGGAAGAAAATGACCTAAATGTTCAACCAATGACACAAAATCACTTATTGGATGCACAAGATTAGTTAAAAACCCTAACTGGACGAGAATAAGCCTAGGGAGGACGAAAATGACCTAAATTTTCAACCAATGACACCAAATCACTTATTGGATGCACAAGATTGGTTAAAAACCCTAATTGGACGAGAATAAGCCTAGGGAGGACGAAAATGACCTAAATGTTCAACCAATGACACAAAATCACTTATTGGATGCACAAGATTGGTTAAAAACCCTAATTGGAGGAGAATAAGCCTTGGGAGGACGAAAATGACCTAAATGTTTAACCAATGACAAAAAAATCACTTATTGGATGCACAAGATTGGTTAAAAACCCTAATTGGACGAGAATAAGCCTTGGGAGGACGAAAATGACCTAAATGTTCAACCAATGACACAAATGTACTTATTGGATCCACAAGATTGGTTAAAAACCCTAATTGGACGAGAATAAGCCTTGGGAGGACAAAAATGACCTAAATGTTCAACCAATGACACAAATGTACTTATTGGATGCACAAGATTGGTTAAAAACCCTAATTGGATGAGAATAAGCCTAGGGAGAACGAAAATGACCTAAATGTTCAACAAATGATACAAAATCACTTAATGGATGCACAAGATTGCTTAAAACCCCTAATTGTACGAGAATAAGCCTTGGGAGGACGAAAATGACCTAAATGTTCAAACAATGACACAAAATCACTTATTGGATGCAAAAGATTGGTTGAAAACCCTAATTGGACGAGAATAAGCCTAGGGAGGACGAAAATGACCTAAATGTTCAACCAATGACACAAAATCACTTATTGGATGCACAAGATTGGTTAAAAACCCTAATTGGACGAGAATAAGCCTTGGGAGGACGAAAATGACATAAATGTTCAACCAATGACACAAAATCACTTATTGGATGCACAAGATTGGTTAAAATCCCTAATTGGACGAGAATAAGCTTTGGGAGAACAAAAATGACCTAAATGTTCAACCAATTACACAAATGTACTTATTGGATGCACAAGATTGGTTAAAAACCCTAATTGGACGAGAATAAGCCTAGGGAGGACGAAAATGACCTAAATGTTCAACCAATGACACAAATGTACTTATTGGATGCACAAGATTGGTTAAAATCAATAATTGGACGAGAATAAGCCTTGGGAGGACGAAAATGACCTAAATGTTCAACCAATGACACAAAATCACTTATTGGATGCACAAGATTGGTTAAAAACCCTAATTGGACGAGAATAAGCATTGGGAGGACGAAAATGACCTAAATGTTCAACCAATGACACAAATGTACTTATTGGATGCACAAGATTGGTTAAAAACCGTAATTGGACGAGAATAAGCCTTGAGAGTACGAAAATGACCTAAATGTTCAACCAATGACACAAAATCACTTATTAGATGCACAAGATTGGTTAAAAACCCTAATTGGACGAGAATAAGCCTTGGGAGGACGAAAATGACCTAAATGTTCAACCAATGACACAAATGTACTTATTGGATGCACAAGATTGGTTAAAAACCTTAACTGGACGAGAATAAGCCTTGGGAGGACGAAAATGACCTAAATGTTCAACCAATGACACAAATGTACTTATGTGATGCACAAGATTGGCTAAAAACCCTAATTGGACGAGAATAAGCCTTGGGAGGACGAAAATGACCTAAATGTTCAACCAATGGCACAAAATCACTTATTGGATGCACAAGATTGGTTAAAAACCCTAATTGACGAGAATAAGCCTTGGGAGGACGAAAATGACCTAAATGTTCAACCAATGACACAAATGTACTTATGTGATGCACAAGATTGGCTAAAAACCCTAATTGGACGAGAATAAGCCTTGGGAGGACGAAAATGACCTAAATGTTCAACCAATAGCACAAAATCACTTATTGGATGCACAAGAGTGGTTAAGAACCATAATTGGACGAGAATAAGCCTAGGGAGGACGAAAATGACCTAAATGTTCAACCAATGACACCAAATCACTTATTCGATGCACAAGATTGGTTAAAAACCCTAATTGTACGAGAATAAGCCTAGGGAGGACGAAAATGACCTAAATGTTCAACCAATGACACAAAATCACTTATTGGATGCACAAGATTGGTTAAAAATCCTAATTGGACGAGAATAAGCTTTGGGAGGACGAAAATGACCTAAATGTTCAACCAATGACACAAAATCACTTATTGGATGCACAAGATTGGTTAAAAACCCTAATTGGACGAGAATAAGCCTTGGGAGGACGAAAATGACCTAAATGTTCAACCAATGACACAAAATCACTTATTGGATGCACAAGATTGGTTAAAAACCCTAATTGACGAGAATAAGTGATGAGGAACTAGAATGCATAACAAATGAAGGAAGCATAGAAGATATTCAAGGTCTTGGAACTCCAATGACAAGAGCAAGGTCAAAGAAGGCAAAGGAGGTTCTAAATAACTTGATAACCACTTTATTTGAAACAAGTACAACTCATGAAGACTTGAGGCCCAAGATAGTCAATTGCTTAATCCAAATTGAAGAAGCTAAGGAATGAAGGCTGATTCTATGTGTTATCAAATTTTAATATTAGTTTTAATTAAAAAAGTAGACTGAATTAGTAAGAAATTTGGGTCTAATTGAAAAAACTTCAGTTGGGCCAAATTTAAATAACTTGTAAGGAGGTGCCACTATAAAAGGCGAACTCTTATCTTTTTTGAAGGGATTTTTTTTGGAGACATTATTTTTGTGAGGCTTTTTGCTCTCTAGAGTTCTTGAAAGAATTCAATTTGAACTTATCAAGGGTCTTAATCCTTGTGGCGTTCTTTTTGGCTTATCAATCCCTAGATTGTGGCGCCATTCTGTTCTTGGTTCTTTTTATTGAATAATAATAAGTTTGAGTTTCCTTTACATCAAACCCTAATACACATATTGTGCCAGTTTTCGTGTTCAGTAACCTGTTACCATATCTCGAGTTCTACACACTTGTTTTCGGTGATTCAACATCCTAATTCGCGTTTCAGAACGTCATCTTTCACCTCGTTTTGGAATCGGCCAATTCTGAGGTTCGTAGCTCCGGTTATCGTGTCCTCCAGCAATACGCGATTTTGGATCCAATCCGTAAGTTTCCAACCTAGAACGATCCTTATAGTTTTCAAGACAAACAAATTCATATCATTTGGTACCAGAGCTTGTCTCTAGGTTTGGAATTGAGTAAAATTCTATTTATGCATTTTTTTTTGTTGAATTGAAATTGCTATTTGTGTTGCTTTTGTTTGAATTGTTGTTTTTCGTTAATTTGTGTGTTGCT
>JBBPBP010000662.1:0-18663 GCA_037974735.1 Cicer chorassanicum
ACATTTAGGTCATTTTCGTCCTCCCAATGCTTATTCTCGTCCAATTAGAGTTTTTAACCAATCTTGTGCATCCAATAAGTGATTTTGTGTCGTTGGTTGAACATTTAGGTCATTTTCGTCCTCCCAAGGCTTATTCTCATCCAATTAGGGTTTTTAACCAATCTTGTGCATCCAATAAGTGATTTTGTGTCATTGGTTGAACATTTAGGTCATTTTCGTCCTCCCAATGCTTATTCTCGTCCAATTAGGGTTTTTAACCAATCTTGTGCATCCAATAAGTGCATTTGTATCATTGGTTGAACATTTAGGTCATTTTCGTCCTCCGAAGGCTTATTCTTGTCCAATTAGGGTTTTTAACCAATCTTGTGCATCCAATAAGTGATTTTGTGTCGTTGGTTGAACATTTAGGTCATTTTCGTCCTCCCAAGGCTTATTCTCGTCCAATTAGGGTTTTTAACCAATCTTGTGCATCCAATAAGTACATTTGTGTCATTGGTTGAACATTTAGGTCATTTTCGTCCTCCCAAGGCTTATTCTCGTCCAATTAGGGTTTTTAACCAATCTTGGGTATCCAATAAGTACATTTGTGTCATTGGTTGAACATTTAGGTCATTTTCGTCCTCCCAAGGCTTATTCTCGTCCAATTAGGGTTTTTAACCAATCTTGTGCATCCAATAATTACATTTGTGTCATTGGTTGAACATTTAGGTGATTTTCGTCCTCCCAAGGCTTATTCTCGTCCAATTAGGGTTTTTAACCAATCTTGTGCATCCAATAAGTACATTTGTGTCATTGGTTGAACATTTAGGTCATTTCCGTGCTCCCAAGGTTTATTCTCGTCCAATTAGAGTTTTTAACCAATCTTGTGCATCCAATAAGTGATTTTGTGTCGTTGGTTGAACATTTAGGTCATTTTCGTCCTCCCAAGGCTTATTCTCGTCCAATTAGGGTTTTTAACCAATCTTGTGCATCCAATAAGTGATTTTGTGTCATTGGTTGAACATTTAGGTCATTCGCGTCCTCTCTAGGCTTATTCTCGTCCAATTAGGGTTTTTAACCAATCTTGTGCATTCAATAAGTACATTTGTGTCATTGGTTGAACATTTAGGTCATTATCGTCCTCCCAAGGCTTATTCTCGTCCACTTAGGGTTTTTAACCAATCTTGTGCATCCAATATGTAATTTTGTGTCATTGGTTGAACATTTAGGTCAATTTCGTCATCCCAAGGCTTATTCTCGTCCAATTAGGGTTTTTAACCAATCTTGTGCATCCAATAAGTGATTTTGTGTCATTGGTTGAACATTTAGGTCATTTTCGTCCTCCCTAGTCTTTTTCTCGTCCAATTAGGGTTTTTAACCAATCTTGTGCATCCAATAAGTGATTTTGTGTCATTGGTTGAACATTTAGGTCATTTTCGTCCTCCCAAGGCTTATTCTCGTCCAATTAGGGTTTTTAACCAATCTTGTGCATCCAATAAGTACATTTGTGTCATTGGTTGAACATTTAGGTCATTTTCGTCCTCCCAAGGCTTATTCTCGTCCAATTAGGGTTTTTAACCAATCTTGTGCATCCAATAAGTACATTTGTGTCATTGGTTGAACATTAAGGTCATTTTCGTCCTCGCAAGGCTTATTCTCGTCCAATTAGGGTTTTTAACCAATCTTGTGCCTCCAATAAGTGATTTTGTGTCATTGGTTGAACATTTAGGTCATTTTCGTCCTCCCAAGGCTTATTCTTGTCCAATTAGGGTTTTTAACCAATCTTGTGCATCCAATAAGTGATTTTGTGTCATTGGTTGAACATTTAGGTCATTTTCATCCTCGCTATGCTTCTTCTCGTCCGATTAGGGTTTTTAACCAATCTTGTGCATCCAATAAGTGATTTTGTGTCATTGGTTGAACATTTAGGTCATTTTCGTCCTCCCAAGACTTATTCTCGTCCAATTAGGGTTTTGAACCAATCTTATGCATCCAATAAGTGATTTAGTGTCATTGTTTGAACGTTTAGGTTATTTTCGTCCTCCCAAGGCTTATTCTCGTCCAATTAGGGTTTTTAACCAATCTTGTGCATCCAATAAGTACATTTGTGTCATTGGTTGAACATTTAGGTCATTTTCGTCCTCCCAAGGCTTATTCTCGTCCAATTAGGGTTTTTTACCAATCTTTTGCATCCAATAAGTACATTTGTGTCATTGGTTGCACATTTAGGTCATTTTCATCCTCCCAAGGCTTATTCTTGTTCAATTAGGGTATTTAACCAATCTTGTGCATCCAATAAGTGATTTTGTGTCATTGGTTGAACATTTAGGTCATTTTCGTCCTCCCAAGGCTTATTCATAACCAATTAGGGTTTTTAACCAATCTTGTGCATCCAATAAGTGATTTTGTGTCATTGGTTGAACATTTAGGTCATTTTCGTCCTCCCTAGGCTTATTCTCGTCCAATTAGGGTTTTTAACCAATCTTGTGCATCCAATAAGTGATTTTGTGCCATTGGTCGAACATTTAGGTCATTTTCGTCCTCCCAAGGCTTATTCTCGTCCAATTAGGGTTTTTAACCAATCTTGTGCATCCAATAAGTGATTTTGTGTCATTGGTTGAACATTTAGGTCATTTTCGTCCTCCCAAGGCTTATTCTCGTCCAATTAGGGTTTTTAACCAATCTTGTGCATCCAATAAGTACGTTTGTGTCATTGGTTGAACATTTAGGTCCTTTTCGTCCTCCCAAGGCTTATTCTCGTCCAATTAGGGTTTTTAACCAATCTTGTGCATCCAATAAGTACATTTGTGTCATTGGTTGAACATTTAGGTCATTTTCGTCCTCCCAAGGCTTATTCTCGTCCAATTAGGGTTTTTAACCAATCTTGTGCTTCCAATAAGTGATTTTGTGTCATTGGTTATACATTTAGGTCGTTTTCGTCCTCCCAAGGCTTATTCTCGTCCAATTAGGGTTTTTAACCAATCTTGTGCATCCAATAAGTTATTTTGTGTCATTGGTTGAACATTTAGGTCATTTTCGTCCTCCCAAGGCTTATTCTCGTCCAATTAGGGTTTTTAACCAATCTTGTGGATTCAATAAGTACATTTGTGTCATTGGTTGAACATTTAGGTCATTTTCGTCCTCCCAAGGCTTATTCTCGTCCAATTAGGGTTTTTAACCAATCTTGTGCATCCAATAAGTGATTTTGTGTCATTGGTTGAACATTTAGGTCATTTTCTTCCTCCCAAGGCTTATTCTCGTCCAATTTGGGTTTTTAACCAATCTTGTGCATCCTATAAGTGATTTTGTGTCATTGGTTGTACATTTAGGTCATTTTCGTCCTCCCAAGGCTTATTCTTGTCCAATTAGGGTTTTTAACCAATCTTGTGCATCCATTAAGTACATTTGTGTCATTGGTTGAACATTTAGTTCATTTCGTCCTCCCAAGGCTTATTCTCGTCCAATTAGGGTTTTTAACCAATCTTGTGCATCCAATAAGTACATTTGTGTCATTGGTTGAACATTTAGGTCATTTTCGTCCTCCCAAGGCTTATTCTCGTCCAATTAGGGTTTTTAACCAATCTTGTGCATCCAATAAGTGATTTTGTGTCATTGGTTGAACATTTAGGTCATTTTCTGCCTCCCTAGGCTTATTCTCATCCAATTAGGGTTTTTAACCAATCTTGTGCATCCAATAAGTACATTTGTGTCATTGGTTGAACATTTAGGTCATTTTCGTCCTCCCTAGGCTTATTCTTGTCCAATTAGGATTTTTAACCAATCTTGTGCATCCAATAAGTGATTTTGTGTCATTGGTTGAACATTTAGGTCATTTTCCTCCTCCCAAGGCTTATGTTCGTCCAATTAGGGTTTTTAACCAATCTTGTGCATCCAATAAGTACATTTGTGTCATTGGTTGAACATTTAGGTCATTTTCGTCCTCCCAAGGCTTATTCTCGTCCAATTAGGGTTTTTAACCAATCTTGTGCATCCAATAAGTACATTTGTGTCATTGGTTGAACATTTAAGTCATTTTCGTCCTCCCAAGGTTTATTCTCGTCCAATTAGGGTTTTTAACCAATCTTGTGTATCCAATAAGTGATTTTGTGTCATTGGTTGAACATTTAGGTCATTTTCGTCCTCACAAGGCTTATTCTCTTCCAATTAGGGATTTTAACCAATCTTGTGCATACAATAAGTGATTTTGTGTCATTGGTTGAACATTTAGGTCATTTTCGTTCTCCCAAGGCTTATTCTCGTCCAATTAGGGTTTTTAACCAATCTTGTGCATCCAATAAGTACATTTGTGTCATTGGTTGAACATTTAGGTCATTTTCGTCCTCCCAAGGCTTATTCTCGTCCAATTAGGGTTTTTAACCAATCTTGTGCATCCAATAAGTACATTTGTGTCATTGGTTGAACATTTAGGTCATTTTCGTCCTCCCAAGGCTTATTCTCGTCCAATTAGGGTTTTTAACCAATCTCTTGCATCCAATAAGTACATTTGTGTCATTGGTTGAACATTTAGGTCATTTTCATCCTCCCTAGGCTTATTCTCGTCCAATTAGGGTTTTTAACCAATCTTGTGCATCCAATAATTGATATTGTTTCATTGGTTGAACATTTAGGTCATTTTCGTCCTCCAGAGGCTTATTCTCGTCCAATTAGGGTTTTTAACCAATCTTGTGCATCCAATAAGTACATTTGTGTCATTGGTTGAATATTTAGGTCATTTTCGTCCTCCCGAGGCATATTCTCGTCCAATTAGGGTTTCTAACCAATCTTGTGCATCCAATAAGTACATTTGTGTCATTGGTTGAACATTTAGGTCATTTTCGTCCTCCCAAGGCTTATTCTCGTCCAATTAGGGTTTTTAACCAATCTTGTGCATCCAATAAGTACATTTGTGTCATTGGTTGAACATTTAGGTCATTTTCGTCGTCCCAAGGCTTATTCTCGTCCAATTAGAGTTTTTAACTAATCTTCTGCATCCAATAAGTGATTTTGTGTCGTTGGTTGAACATTTAGGTCATTTTCGTCCTCCCAAGACTTATTCTCGTCCAATTAGAGTTTTTAACCAATCTTGTGCATCCAATAAGTGATTTTGTGTCGTTGGTTGAACATTTAGGTCATTTTCGTCCTCCCAAGGCTTATTCTCGTCCAATTAGGGTTTTTAACCAATCTTGTGCATCCAATAAGTGATTTTGTGTTGTTGGTTGAACATTTAGGTCATTTTTGTCCTCCCAAGGCTTATTCTCGTCCAATTAGGGTTTTTAACCAATCTTGTGCATCCAATAAGTACATTTGTGTCATTGGTTGAACATTTAGGTCATTTTCGTCCTCCCAAGGCTTATTCTCGTCCAATTAGGGTTTTTAACCAATCTTGTGCATCCAATAAGTACATTTGTGTCATTGGTTGAACATTTAGGTCATTTTCGTCCTCCCAAGGCTTATTCTCGTCCAATTAGGGTTTTTAACCAATCTCGTGCATCCAATAAGTGATTTTGTTTCGTTGGTTGAACATTTAGGTCATTTTCGTCTTCCCAAGGCTTATTCTCGTCCAATTAGGGTTTTTAACCAATCTTGTGCATCCAATAAGTACATTTGTGTCATTGGTTGAACATTTAGGTCATTTTCGTCCTCCCAAGGCTTATTCTGGTCCAATTAGGGTTTTTAACCAATCTTGTGCATCCAATAAGTGATTTTGTGTCATTGGTTGAACATTTATGTCATTTTCGTCTTCCTAAGGCTTATTCTCGTCCAATTAGGGTTTTTAACCAATCTTGTGCATCCAATAAGTACATTTGTGTCATTGGTTGAACATTTAGGTCATTTTCGTCCTCCCAAGGCTTATTCTCGTCCAATTAGGGTTTTTAACCAATCTTGTGCATCCAACTAGTACATTTGTGTCATTGGTTGAACATTTAGGTCATTTTCGTCCTCCCTAGGCTTATTCTCGTCCAATTAGGGTTTTTAACCAATCTTGTGCATCCAATAAGTGATTTTGTGTCATTGGTTGAACATTTAGGTCATTTTCGTCTTGCCATGGCTTATTCTCGTCCAATTAGGGTTTTTAACCAATCTTGTGCATCCAATAAGTGATTTGGTGTCATTGGTTGAACATTTAGGTCATTTTCGTCCTCCCAAGGCTTATTCTCGTCCAATTAGGGTTTTTAACCAATCTTGTGCATCCAATAAGTGATTTTGTGTCATTGGTTGAACATTTAGGTCATTTTCGTCCTCCCAAGGCTTATTCTCGTCCAATTAGGGTTTTTAACCAATCTTGTGCATCCAATAAGTACATTTGTGTCATTGGTTGAACATTTAGGTCATTTTCGTCCTCCCAAGGCTTATTCTCGTCCAATTAGGGTTTTTAACCAATCTTGTGCATCAATTAAGTGATTTTGTGTCATTGGTGGAACATTTAGGTCATTTTCGTCCTCCCAAGACTTATTCTCGTCCAATTAAGGTTTTTAACCAATCTTGTCCATCCAATAAGTACATTTGTGTCATTGGTTGAAGATTTAGGTCATTTTCGTCCTCCCAAGGCTTATTCTCGTCCAATTAGGGTTTTTAACCAATCTTGTGCATCCAATAAGTGATTTTGTGTCATTGGTTGAACATTTAGATCATTTTCGTCCTCCCAAGGCTTATTCTGTCCAATTACGGTTTTTAACTAATCTTGTGCATCCAATAACTACATTTGTGTCATTGGTTGAACATTTAGGTCATTTTCGTCCTCCCAAGGCTTATTCTCGTCCAATTAGGGTTTTTAACCAATCTTGTGCATCCAATAAGTACATTTGTGTCATTGGTTAAACATTTAGGTCATTTTCGTCCTCCCAAGGCTTATTCTCGTTCAATTAGGGTTTTTGACCAATCTTGTGCATCCAATAATTACATTTGTGTCATTGGTTGAACATTTAGGTCATTTTCGTCCTCCCAAAGCTTATTCTCGTCCAATTAGGGTTTTTAACCAATCTTGTGCATCCAATAAGTGATTTTCTGTCATTGGTTGAACATTTAGGTAATTTTCGTCCTCCCAAGGCTTATTCTCGGTTAATTAAGGTTTTTAACCAATCTTGTGCAACCAATAAGTGATTTTGTGTCATTGGTTGAACATTTAGGTCATTTTCGTCCTCCCAAGGCTTATTCTCGTCCAATTAGGGTTTTTAACCAATCTTGTGCATCCAATAAGTACATTTGTGTCATTGGTTGAACATTTAGGTCATTTTCGTCCTCCCAAGGCTTATTCTCGTCCAATTAGGGTTTTTAACCAATCTTGTGCATCCAATAAGTACATTTGTGTCATTGGTTGAACATTTAGGTCATTTTCGTCCTCCCAAGGCTTATTCTCGTCCAATTAGGGTTTTTAATTAATCTCGTGCATCCAATAAGTGATTTTGTGTCGTTGGTTGAACATTTAGGTCATTTTTGTCCTCCCAAGGCTTATTCTCGTCCAATTAGGGTTTTTAACCAATCTTGTGCATTGAATAAGTACATTTGTGTCGTTGGTTGAACATTTAGGTCATTTTCGTCCTCCCAAGGCTTATTCTCGTCCAATTAGGGTTTTTAACCAATCTTGTGCATCCAATAAGTACATTTGTGTCATTGGTTGAACATTTAGGTCATTTTCGTCCTCCCAAGGCTTATTCTCGTCCAATTAGGGTTTTTAACCAATCTTTTGCATTCAATAAGTACATTTGTGTCATTGGCTGAACATTTAGGTCATTTTCTTCCTCCCAAGGCTTATTCTCGTCCAATTAGGGTTTTTAAACAATCTTGTGCATCCAATAAGTACATTTGTGTCATTGTTTGAACATTTAGGTCATTTTCGTCCTCCCTAGGCTTATTCTCGTCCAATTAGGGTTTTTAACCAATCTGGTGCATCCAATAAGTGATTTTGTGTCATTCGTTGAACATTTAGGTCGTTTTCGTCCTCCCAAGGCTTATTCTCGTCCAATTAGGGTTTTTAACCAATCGTGTGCATCCAATAAGTGATTTTGTGGCATTGGTTGAACATTTAGGTCATTTTCGTCCTCCCAAGGCTTATTCTTGTCCAATTAGGATTTTTAACCAATCTTGTGCATCAAATAAGTGATTTTGTGTCATTGTTTGAACAATTAGGTCATTTTCGTCCTCCCAAGGCTTATTCTCGTCCAATTAGGGTTTTTAACAAATTTGTGCATCCAATAAGTACATTTGTGTCATTGGTTGAACATTTAGGTCATTTTCGTCCTCCCTAGGCTTATTCGCGTCCAATTAGGGTTTTTAACCAATCTTGTGGATCCAATAAGTGATTTTGTGTCATTGGTTGAACATTTAGGTCATTTTCGTCCTCCCAAGGCTTATTCTCGTCCAATTAGGGTTTTTAACCAATCTTGTGCATCCAATAAGTACATTTGTGTCATTGGTTGAACATTTAGGCCATTTTCGTCCTCCCTAGGCTTATTCTCGTCCAATTAGGGTTTTTAATTTATCTTGTGCATCCAATAAGTACATTTGTGTCATTGGTTGAACATTTAGGTCATTTTCGTCCTCCCTAGGCTTATTCTCGTCCAATTAGGGTTTTTAACCAATCTTGTGCATCCAATAAGTTTATTTGTGTCAATTGTTGAACATTTAGGTCATTTTCGTCCTCCCAAGGCTTATTCTCGTCCAATTAGGGTTTTTAACCAATCTTGTGCATCCAATAAGTGATTTTGTGTCATTGGTTGAACATTTAGGTCATTTTCGTCCTCCCTAGGCTTATTCTCGTCCAATTAGGGTTTTTAACCAATCTTGTGCATCCAATAAGTACATTTGTGTCATTGGTTGAACACTTAGGTCATTTTCGTCCTCCTTAGGCTTATTCTCGTCCAATTAGGGTTTTTAACCAATCTTGTGCATCCAATAAGTGATTTTGTGCTATTGGTTGAACATTTAGGTCATTTGCGTCCTCCCAAGGCTTATTCTCGTCCAATTAGGGTTTTTAACCAATCTTTTGCATCCAATTAGTGATTTTGTGTCATTTGTTGAACATTTAGGTCATTTTCGTCCTCCCAAGGCTTATTCACGTCCAATTAGGGTTTTTAACCAATCTTGTGCATCCAATAAGTGATTTTGTGTCATTGGTTGAACATTTAGGTCATTTTCGTCCTCCCAAGGCTTATTCTCGTCCAATTAGGGTTTTTAACCAATCTTGTGCATCCAATAAGTACATTTGTGTCATTGGTTGAACATTTATGTCATTTTCGTCCTCCCAAGGCTTATTCTTGTCCAATTAGGGTTCTTAACCAATCTTGTGCATCCAATAAGTACATTTGTGTCATTGGTTGAACATTTAGGTCATTTTCGTCCTCCCAAGGCTTATTCTCGTCCAATTAGGGTTTTTAACCAATCTTGTGCATCCAATAAGTGATTTTGTGTCATTGGTTGAACATTTAGGTCATTTTCGTCCTCCCAAGGCTTATTCTCGTCCAATTAGGGTTTTTAACCAATCTTGTGCATCCAATAAGTACATTTGTGTCATTGGTTGAACATTTAGGTCATTTTCGTCCTCCCAAGGCATATTCTCGTCCAATTAGGATTTTTAACCAATCTTGTGCATCCAATAAGTACATTTGTGTCATTGGTTGAACATTTAGGTCATTTTCGTCCTCCCAAGGCTTATTCTCGTCCAATTAGGGTTTTTAACCAATCTTGTGCATCGAATAAGTACATTTGTGTCATTGGTTGAACATTTAGGTCATTTTCGTCCTCCCAAGGCCTATTCTCGTCCAATTAGGGTTTTTAACCAATCTTGTGCATCCAATAAGTACATTTGTGTCATTGGTTGAACATTTAGGTCATTTTCGTCCTCCCAAGGCTTATTCTCGTCCAATTAGGGTTTTTAACCAATCTTGTGCATCCAATAAGTGATTTTGTGTCGTTGGTTGAACATTTAGGTCATTTTCGTCCTCCCAAGGCTTATTCTCATCCAATTAGGGTTTTAAACCAATCTTGTGCATCCAATAATTACATTTGTGTCATTGGTTGAACATTTAGGTCATTTTCGTCCTCCCAAGGCTTATTCTCGTCCAATTAGGGTTTTTAACCAATCTTGTGCATCCAATAAGTACATTTGTGTCATTGGTTGAACATTAAGGTCATTTTCGTCCTCCTAAGGCTTATTCTCGTCCAATTAGGGTTTTTAACCAATCTTTTGCCTCCAATAAGTGATTTTGTGTCATTGGTTGAACATTTAGGTCATTTTCGTCCTCCCAAGGCTTATTCTCGTCCAATTAGGGTTTTTAACCAATCTTGTGCATCCAATAAGTACATTTGTGTCATTGGTTGAACATTTAGGTCATTTTCGTCCTCCCAAGGCTTATTCTCGTCCAATTAGGGTTTTTAACCAATCTTGTGCATCCAATAAGTACATTTGTGTCATTGGTTGAACATTTAGGTCATTTTCGTCCTCCCAAGGCTTATTCTCGTCAAATTAGGGTTTTTAACCAATCTTGTGCATCCAATAAGTACATTTGTGTCATTGGTTAAACATTTAGGTCATTTTCGTCCTCCCAAGGCTTATTCTCGTCCAATTAGGGTTTTTGATATGAATTTGTTTGTCTTGAAAACTATAAGGATCGTTCTAGGTTGGAAACTTACGGATTGGATCCAAAATCGCGTATTGCTGGAGGACACGATAACCGGAGCTACGAACCTCAGAATTGGCCGATTCCAAAACGAGGTGAAAGATGACGTTCAGAAACGCGAATTAGGATGTTGAATCACCGAAAACAAGTGTGTAGAACTCGAGATATGGTAACAGGTTACTGAACACGAAAATTGGCACAATATGTGTATTAGGGTTTGATGTAAAGGAAACTCAAACTTATTATTATTCAATAAAAAGAACCAAGAACAGAATGGCGCCACAATCTAGGGATTGATATGCCAAAAAGAACGCCACAAGGATTAAGACCCTTGATAAGTTCAAATTGAATTCTTTCAAGAACTCTAGAGAGCAAAAAGCCTCACAAAAATAATGTCTCCAAAAAAAATCCCTTCAAAAAAGATAAGAGTTCGCCTTTTATAGTGGCACCTCCTTACAAGTTATTTAAATTTGGCCCAACTGAAGTTTTTTCAATTAGACCCAAATTTCTTACTAATTCAGTCTACTTTTTTAATTAAAACTAATATTAAAATTTGATAACACATAGAATCAGCCTTCATTCCTTAGCTTCTTCAATTTGGATTAAGCAATTGACTATCTTGGGCTTCAAGTCTTCATGAGTTGTACTTGTTTCAAATAAAGTGGTTATCAAGTTATTTAGAACCTCCTTTGCCTTCTTTGACCTTGCTCTTGTCATTGGAGTTCCAAGACCTTGAATATCTTCTATGCTTCCTTCCTTTGTTATGCATTCTAGTTCCTCATAATGACCTAAATGTTCAACCGATGGCACAAATGTACGTATTGGATGCACAAGATTGGTTAAAAACCCTAATTGGACGAGAATAAGCCTAAGGAGGACGAAAATGACCTAAATGATCAACCAATGACACAAATGTACTTATCTGATGCACAAGATTGGTTGAAAACCCTAATTGGACGAGAATAAGACTAGGGAGGACGAAAATGACCTAAATGTTCAACCAATGACACAAAATCACTTATTGGATGCACAAGATTGGTTAAAAACCCTAATTGGAAGAGAATAAGCCTAGGGAGGACGAAAATGACCTAAATGTTCAACGAATGACACAAAATCACATATTGGATGCACAAGATTGGTTAAAAACCCTAATTGGACGAGAATAAGCCTTGGGAGGACGAAAATGACCTAAATGTTCAACCAATGACACAAAATCACTTATTGGATGCACAAGATTGGTTAAAAACCCTAATTGGACGAGAATAAGCCTTGGGAGGACGAAAATGACCTAAATGTTCAACCAATGACACAAATGTACTTATTGGATGCAAAAGATTGGTTAAAAACCCTAATTGGACGAGAATAAGCCTTGGGAGGACGAAAATGACTTAAATGATTAACCCATGACACAAATGTACTTATTGGATGCACAAGATTGGTTCAAAACCCTAATTGGACGAGAATAAGCCTTGGGAGGACAAAAATGACATAAATGTTCAACCAATGACACAAAATCATTTATTGGATGCACAAGATTGGTTAAAAACCCTAATTGGACGAGAATAAGCCTTGGGAGGACGAAAATGACCTAAATGTTCAACCAATGACACAAAATCACTTATTGGATGCACAAGATTGGTTAAAAACCCTAATTGGACGAGAATAAGCCTTGGGAGGACGAAAATGACCTAAATATTTTAACCAATGACACAAATGTACTTATTGGATGCACAAGATTGGTTAAAAACCCTAATTGGACGAGAATAAGCCTTGGGAGGACGAAAATGACCTAAATGTTCAACCAATGACACAAAATCACTTATTGGATGCACAAGATTGGTTAAAAACCCTAATTGGACGAGAATAAGCCTTGGGAGGACAAAAATGACTTAAATGTTCAACCAATGACACAAATGTACTTATTGGATGCACAAGATTGGTTAAAAACCCTAATTGGACGAGAATAAGCCTTGGGAGGACGAAAATGACCTAAATGTTCAACCAATGACACAAAATCACTTATTGGATGCACAAGATTGGTTAAAAACCCTAATTGGACGAGAATAAGCCTTGGGAGGACGAAAATGACCTAAATGTTCAACCAATGACACAAAATCACTTATTGGATGCACAAGATTGGTTAAAAACCCTAATTGGACGAGAATAAGCCTTGGGAGGACGAAAATTGCCTAAATGTTCAACCAATGACACAAAATCACTTATTGGATGCACAAGATTGGTTAAAAACCCTAATTGGACGAGAATAAGCCTTGGGAGGAGGATAATGACCTAAATGTTCAACCAATAACACAAATGTACTTATTGGATGCACAAGATTGATTAAAAACCCTAATTGGATGAGAATAAGGCTTGGGAGGACGAAAATGACCTAAATGTTCAACCAATGGCACAAAATCACTTATTGGATGCACAAGATTGGTTAAAAACCCTAATTGGACGAGAATAAGCCTTGGGAGGACGAAAATGACCTAAATGTTCAACCAATGACACAAAATCACTTATTGGATGCACAAGATTGGTTAAAAACCCTAATTGGACGAGAATAAGCCTTGGGAGAAATCACCTAAATTTTCAACCAATGACACAAAATCACTTATTGGATGCACAAGATTGGTTAAAAACCCTAATTGGACGACAATAAGCCTAGGGAGGACGAAAATCACCTAAATGTTCAACCAATGACACAAATGTACTTATTGGATTCACAAGATTGGTTAAAAACCTTAATTGGACGAGAATAAGCCTTAAGAGGATGAAAATGACCTAAATGTTCAACCAATGACACAAAATCACTTATTGGATGCACAAGATTGGTTAAAAACCCTAATTGGACGAGAATAAGCCTTGGGAGGACGAAAATGACCTAAATGTTCAACCAATGACACAAAATCACTTATTGGATGCACAAGATTGGTTAAAAACCCTAATTGGACGAGAATAAGCCTTGGGAGAACGAAAATGACCTAAATGTTCAAACAATGACACAAAATTACTTATTGGATGCACAAGATTGGTTAAAAACCCTAGTTGGACGAAAATAAGCATTCGGAGGACGAAAATGACTTAAATGTTCAACCAATGACACAAAATCACTTATTGGATGCACAAGATTGGTTAAAAACCCTAATTGGACGAGAATAAGCCTTGGGAGGACGAAAATGACCTAAATGTTCAACCAATGACACAAAATCACTTATTGGATGCACAAGATTGGTTAAAAACCCTAATTGGATGAGACTAAGCCTAGGGAGGACGAAAATGACCTAAATGTTCAACCAATGACACAAAATCACTTATTGGATGCACAAGATTGGTTAAAAACCCTAATTGGACGAGAATAAGCCTTGGGAGGACGAAAATGACCTAAATGTTCAACGAATGACAAAAATGTACTTATTGGATGCACAAGATTGGTTAAAAACCCTAATTGGACGAGAATAAGCCTTGGGAGGACGAAAATGACCTAAATGTTCAACCAATGACACAAATTTACTTATTGGATGCACAAGATTGGTTAAAAACCATAATTGGACGAGAATAAGCCTTGGGAGGACGAAAGTGACCTAAATGTTTAACCATTGACACAAAATCACTTATTGGATGCACAAGACTGGTTAAAAACCCTAATTGGACGAGAATAAGTGATATGAATTTGTTTGTCTTGAAAACTATAAGGATCGTTCTAGGTTGGAAACTTACGGATTGGATCCAAAATCGCGTATTGTTGGAGGACGCGATAACCGGAGCTACGAACCTCAGAATCGGCCGATTCCAAAACGAGGTGAAAGATGACGTTCTGAAACGCGAATTAGGATGTTGAATCACCGAAAACAAGTGTGTAGAACTCGAGATATGGTAACAGGTTACTGAACACGAAAATTAGCACAATATGTGTATTAGGGTTTGATGTAAAGGAAACTCAAACTTATTATTATTCAATAAAAAGAACCAAGAACAGAATGGCGCCACAATCTAGGGATTGATAAGCCAAAAAAGAACGCCACAAGGATTAAGACCCTTGATAAGTTCAAATTGAATTCTTTCAAGAACTCTAGAGAGCAAAAAGCCTCACAAAAATAATGTCTCAAAAAATCCCCCCAAAAAAGATAAGAGTTTGCCTTTTATAGTGGCACCTCCTTACAAGTTATTTAAATTTGGCCCAACTGAAGTTTTTTTTTTTTCAATTAGACCCAAATTTCTTACTAATTCAGTCTACTACTTTAATTAAAACTAATATTAAAATTTGATAACACATAGATTCAGCCTTCATTCCTTAGCTTCTTCAATTTGGATTAAGCAATTGACTATCTTGGGCTTCAAGTCTTCATGAGTTGTACTTGTTTCAAATAAAGTGGTTATCAAGTTATTTAGAACCTCCTTTGCCTTCTTTGACCTTGCTCTTGTCATTGGAGTTCCAAGACCTTGAATATCTTCTATGCTTCCTTCCTTTGTTATGCATTCTAGTTCCTCATCATTCCCTCCTTCTTGAACTGAATTTGCCCTCAAATTGCAATCTTCTTCATCTGCATCATATAGAGACAAATCAGCCACATTAAAAGTAGGACTAACACCATACTCACCTGGAAGATCTATTTTGTAGGCATTATCATTAATTTTGGACAGCACTTGAAAAGGTCCATCGCCCCTTGGTTGAAGCTTAGATTTTCTTTGAGAAGGAAATCTTTCCTTCCTTAAATGAACCCAAACCCAGTCACCTGGCTCAAATACAACCTTTTTTCTTCCTTTATTAGCTTGTCGAGCATAGCTATCCACTTTCTTTTCAATTTGCGCCTTTACCTTCTCATGTAATTTTCGAACATATTCAGCCTTAGCGTCCCCATCCTTATGAATTAGAATAGAACTACTTGGCAAAGACATTAAATCAAGAGGAGTGAGAGGGTTAAAACCATAAACAATTTCAAAGGGAGAATAACGAGTAGTACTATGAACAACCCTATTATATGCAAACTCAACGTGGGGTAAACATTCTTCCCAAGACTTAATATTCTTTTTTATTACAGCCCTTAGAAGAGAAGAAAGAGTTCGATTCACTACCTCAGTTTGGCCATCAGTTTGTGGGTGGCAAGTAGTGGAAAAGAGAAGTTTAGTTCCAAGCTTACCCCAAAGTGTCCTCCAAAAGTGACTAATGAATTTAGTGTCTCGATCACTCACAATGCTTCTAGGTACACCATGAAGTCTAACTACTTCTTTAAAGAACAAATCTGCCACATGACAAGCATCATCCACTTTTCTGCAAGCTATGAAGTGAGCCATCTTGGAGAATCTGTCCACCACCACAAAAATTGAATCTTTTCCGCCTTTAGACCGAGGAAGACCTAAAACAAAATCCATAGAAATATCAATCCAAGGGGAGTTAGGTATTGGTAAAGGAGTATACAAACCATGAGGCATAACTTTGGACTTAGATTTCTTACAAACAATGCATCTTTCACAAAATTTGCGTACATCACGTTTCATGTGTGGCCAATAAAAATGTTCATGCAGCATGTCTAAAGTCTTTTGTACTCCAAAATGTCCCATTAATCCCCCCTCATGTGTTTCCTTCACAAGTAAATCCCTAATGGAACTTTTAGGCACACATAACCTCTTTTCCTTGAACAAATAGTCATGATGTTTAAAATACCCATTTTGGGCAGCATGCACACAAGATTTATATATTTGAGAAAATTCAGGGTCATGTTCATACAATTCCTTAATTACCTCAAAACCAATAAACTTAGTTTCAAGAGTAGAGAATAAAACATACCTTCTTGAAAGTGCATCAGCAACAACATTTGACTTACCTTTTTTATGCTTGATCACATACTAAAATTGCTCAAGAAATTCAACCCACTTGGCATGTCTCTTGTTGAGCTTACCTTGGCTCTTTAAATACTTCAATGATTCGTGATCACTATGGATTACAAATTCCTTTGGTAAAAGGTAGTGCTGCCATGTTTGTAATGCTCTCACTAATGCATACAACTCTTTATCATAGGTAGGATAATTAAGAAAAGCACCATTAAGTTTCTCACTAAAATAAGCAATGGGATGCCCCTCTTGCATCAAAACAGCCCCTATCCCCACATTTGATGCATCACATTCAATTTCAAAAGATTTAGAGAAATTAGGCAATGAAAGAATAGGTGCATGAGTCAATTTTTCTTTAAGGGTAGAAAATGCTTGTTCTTGTTTTTCACCCCATTTAAATCCCACATTCTTTTTAATCACTTCATTTAAAGGTGCAGCTAATGTACTAAAATCTTTAACAAACCTCCGATAGAAGCTAGCTAAGCCATGGAAGCTTCTTACCTCGTTAACATTCTTAGGAGTTGGCCATTCTTGGATAGCTTTCACTTTCTCTTGATCAACCTGCACTCCCTGTGAGCTAATAACAAAACCAAGGAAAACTACATGATTTGTATATAAAACACATTTTTCCATGTTTGCATATAATTTCTCACGCCTAAGAGCTTCCAAAACATTTCTTAAATGCAAAAGATGATCATCATAAGATTTGCTATAAATCAAAATGTCATCAAAGTAGACCACAACAAATTTCCCTAGAAACTCCCTTAACACATGGTTCATCAACCTCATGAAAGTGCTTGGTGCATTTGTTAATCCAAAGGGCATGACTAACCATTCATACAAGCCATATTTTGTTTTAAAGGCTGTTTTCCATTCATCTCCTTCTTTAATCCTAATTTGATGATATCCACTTTTAAGATCAATTTTTGAAAACACACAAGAGCCATGCAATTCATCCAACAAATCATCTAATCTAGGAATGGGATGTCTATACTTTACCGTGATATTATTGATGGCTCTACAATCAGTGCACATCCTCCAAGTCCCATCTTTCTTAGGCACAAGAATGACGGGGACTGCACATGGGCTTAGGCTTTCTTGCACCCATCCCTTTTGCATCAAGTCTTCAACTTGCCTTTGGATTTCTTTGGTCTCTTGGGGGTTAGCCCTATATGCTGGCCTGTTGGGCAATGAAGCACCTGGAATGAGATCAATTTGATGTTCTATACCTCTTATAGGTGGTAGGCCTTGAGGAACCTCTTTGGGAATTACATCACTAAAATCCTGCAACAAAGAAACAACTTCACTAGGAAAAGAATTAGTAAAATCTGCAACCTTTAAGTCACTTTCTTTGTTTAACAGCAATAGCATTGGCTTTTTTAATTGCATAGCCTTTTTCACCCCTTTTTCTTTTATGAACAAATTTTGTGTTTTTCTCTCTTTCTTTTCACTCTCTTTTTCTTTTCCCTCTTTCTTTTGACTCTTTTTTTCTTTTCTCTCTTTCTTTTCACTTTCTTTTTCTTTTCTCTCTTTTTTTCTTTTCTCTCTCATTTTTGATTGATCCTCACCAACCTCTCTTGGAGACAAAGGAGCAAGAGTAATTTTGTGCTCTTTGTGTACAAAAGAGAACTTATTTGTAAACCCATCATGATTGCTTTTCTTATCATACTGCCATGGCCTTCCGAGAAGCAAATGACAAGCTTCCATTGGCACTACATCACATATAACGGTATCCTCATACTTCCCAATAGAAAATTTCACCTCCACTTGCTCACTCACAATCTGCTCGCCTTCCTCATTAAGCCATTGAAGTTTGTATGGTTCTGGGTGGGATTTAGTCACTAGGTTCATTTTTGACACCATTCTTGCACTTGCAACATTAGTGCAACTTCCTCCATCTATAATTAAAGAACATAACTTACCTAGGATGAGACATCGAGTATGAAAAATATTATTCCTTTGTGTTTCATCCAAGTCTCTTGATTGGCTGCTCAACATTCTTCTAACCATGAACAAGTCTCCTCCCTCGGCAACTTCTTCCTCATTCTCTTCATCACTAGATGTAGCATATTCAGAAGATGATCCACTAGTAATATCTCCATTCTCCTTGAGCAGCATGCTCTTCTTAGTTGGACATTCAGAAGCTATGTGACCTCTTCCCAAGCATCTGAAACATTTAATTTCACTACTTTTTGTTTTCTTATGAGCATCATTGACTTTATTTTGAATTCTCTGA
>JBBPBP010000663.1:0-11609 GCA_037974735.1 Cicer chorassanicum
GAAAAGAAAGAGAGAAAAACACAAAATTTGTTCATAAAAGAAAAAGAGGTGAAAAAGGCTATGCAATTAAAAAAGCCAATGCTATTGCTGTTAAGCAAAGAAAGTGACTTAAAGGTTGCAGATTTTACTAATTCTTTTCCTAGTGAAGTTGTTTCTTTGTTGCAGGATTTTAGTGATGTAATTCCCAAAGAGGTTCCTCAAGGCCTACCACCTATAAGAGGTATAGAACATCAAATTGATCTCATTCCAGGTGCTTCATTGCCCAACAGGCCGGCATATAGGGCTAACCCCCAAGAGACCAAAGAAATCCAAAGGCAAGTTGAAGACTTGATGCAAAAGGGATGGGTGCAAGAAAGCCTAAGCCCATGTGCAGTCCCCGTCATTCTTGTGCCTAAGAAAGATGGGACTTGGAGGATGTGCACTGATTGTAGAGCCATCAATAATATCATGGTAAAGTATAGACATCCCATTCCTAGATTAGATGATTTGTTGGATGAATTACATGGTTCTTGTGTGTTTTCAAAAATTGATCTTAAAAGTGGATATCATCAAATTAGGATTAAAGAAGGAGATGAATGGAAAACAGCCTTTAAAACAAAATATGGCTTGTATGAATGGTTAGTCATGCCCTTTGGATTAACAAATGCACCAAGCACTTTCATGAGGTTGATGAACCATGTGTTAAGGGAGTTTCTAGGGAAATTTGTTGTGGTCTACTTTGATGACATTTTGATTTATAGCAAATCTTATGATGATCATCTTTTGCATTTGAGAAATGTGTTGGAAGCTCTTAGGCGTGAGAAATTATATGCAAACATGGAAAAATGTGTTTTATATACAAATCATGTAGTTTTCCTTGGTTTTGTTATTAGCTCACAGGGAGTGCAGGTTGATCAAGAGAAAGTGAAAGCTATCCAAGAATGGCCAACTCCTAAGAATGTTAACGAGGTAAGAAGCTTCCATGGCTTAGCTAGTTTCTATCGGAGGTTTGTTAAAGATTTTAGTACATTAGCTGCACCTTTAAATGAAGTGATTAAAAAGAATGTGGGATTTAAATGGGGTGAAAAACAAGAACAAGCATTTTCTACCCTTAAAGAAAAATTGACTCATGCACCTATTCTTTCATTGCCTAATTTCTCTAAATCTTTTGAAATTGAATGTGATGCATCAAATGTGGGGATAGGGGCTGTTTTGATGCAAGAGGGGCATCCCATTGCTTATTTTAGTGAGAAACTTAATGGTGCTTTTCTTAATTATCCTACCTATGATAAAGAGTTGTATGCATTAGTGAGAGCATTACAAACATGGCAGCACTACCTTTTACCAAAGGAATTTGTAATCCATAGTGATCACGAATCATTGAAGTATTTAAAGAGCCAAGGTAAGCTCAACAAGAGACATGCCAAGTGGGTTGAATTTCTTGAGCAATTTCAGTATGTGATCAAGCATAAAAAAGGTAAGTCAAATGTTGTTGCTGATGCACTTTCAAGAAGGTATGTTTTATTCTCTACTCTTGAAACTAAGTTTATTGGTTTTGAGGTAATTAAGGAATTGTATGAACATGACCCTGAATTTTCTCAAATATATAAATCTTGTGTGCATGCTGCCCAAAATGGGTATTTTAAACATCATGACTATTTGTTCAAAGAAAAGAGGTTATGTGTGCCTAAAAGTTCCATTAGGGATTTACTTGTGAAGGAAGCACATGAGGGGGGATTAATGGGACATTTTGGAGTACAAAAGACTTTAGACATGCTGCATGAACATTTTTATTGGCCACACATGAAACGTGATGTATGCAAATTGTGTGAAAGATGCATTGTTTGTAAGAAATCTAAGTCCAAAGTTATGCCTCATGGTTTGTATACTCCTTTACCAATACCTAACTCCCCTTGGATTGATATTTCTATGGATTTTGTTTTAGGTCTTCCTCGGTCTAAAAGCGGAAAAGATTCAATTTTTGTGGTGGTGGACAGATTCTCCAAGATGGCTCACTTCATAGCTTGCAGAAAAGTGGATGATGCTTGTCACGTGGCAGATTTGTTCTTTAAAGAAGTAGTTAGACTTCACGGTGTACCTAGAAGCATTGTGAGTGATCGAGACACTAAATTCATTAGTCACTTTTGGAGGACACTTTGGGGTAAGCTTGGAACTAAACTTCTCTTTTCCACTACTTGCCACCCACAAACTGATGGCCAAACTGAGGTAGTGAATCGAACTCTTTCTTCTCTTCTAAGGGCTGTAATAAAAAAGAATATTAAGTCTTGGGAAGAATGTTTACCCCACGTTGAGTTTGCATATAATAGGGTTGTTCATAGTACTACTCGTTATTCTCCCTTTGAAATTGTTTATGGTTTTAACCCTCTCACTCCTCTTGATTTAATGTCTTTGCCAAGTAGTTCTATTCTAATTCATAAGGATGGGGACGCTAAGGCTGAATATGTTCGAAAATTACATGAGAAGGTAAAGGCGCAAATTGAAAAGAAAGTGGATAGCTATGCTCGACAAGCTAATAAAGGAAGAAAAAAGGTTGTATTTGAACCAGGTGACTGGGTTTGGGTTCATTTAAGGAAGGAAAGATTTCCTTCTCAAAGAAAATCTAAGCTTCAACCAAGGGGCGATGGACCTTTTCAAGTGCTGTCCAAAATTAATGATAATGCCTACAAAATAGATCTTCCAGGTGAGTATGGTGTTAGTCCTACTTTTAATGTGGCTGATTTGTCTCTGTATGATGCAGATGAAGAAGATTGCAATTTGAGGGCAAATTCAGTTCAAGAAGGAGGGAATGATGAGGAACTAGAACGCATAACAAAGGAATGAAGCATAGAAGATATTCAAGGTCTTGGAACTCCAATGACAAGAGCGAGGTCAAAGAAGGCAAAGGAGGTTCTAAATAACTTGATAACCACTTTATTTGAAACAAGTACAACTCAAGAAGACTTGAAGCCCAAGATAGTCAATTGCTTAATCCAAATTGAAGAAGCTAAGGAATGAAGGCTGATTCTATGTGTTATCAAATTTTAATATTAGTTTTAATTAAAGTAGTAGACTGAATTAGTAAGAAATTTGGGTCTAATTGAAAAAAACTTCAATTGGGCCAAATTTAAATAACTTGTAAGGAGGTGCCACTATAAAAGGCAAACTCTTATCTTTTTTTAGGGGATTTTTTTTAGAACATTATTTTTGTGAGGCTTTTTTGCTCTCTAGAGTTCTTAAAAGAATTCAATTTGAACTTATCAAGGGTCTTAATCCTTGTGGCGTTCTTTTTGGCTTATCAATCCCTAGATTGTGGCGCCATTCTGTTATTGGTTCTTTTTATTGAATAATAATAAGTTTGAGTTTCCTTTGGCTTATCAACCCTAATACACATATTGTGCCAATTTTCGTGTTCAGTAACCTGTTACCATATCTCGAGTTCTACACACTTGTTTTCGGTGATTCAACATCCTAATTCGCGTTTCAGAACGTCATCTTTCACCTCGTTTTGGAGTCGGCCGATTCTGAGTTTTGTAGCTCCGGTTATCGCGTCCTCCAGCAATACGCGATTTTGGATCCAATCTGTATGTTCCCAACCTAGAACGATCCTTATAATGATTCATTACAAATAGGATCATATCAGTAGGGTTTTTAACCAATCTTGTGCATCCAATAAGTGATTTTGTGTCATTGGTTGAACATTTAGGTCATTTTCGTCCTCCCAAGGCTTATTCTCGTCCAATTAGGGTTTTTAACCAATCTTGTGCATCCAATTAGTGATTTTGTGTCATTGGTTTAACATTTAGGTCATTTTCGTCCTCCCTAGGCTTATTCTCGTCCAATTAAGGTATTTAACCAATCTTGTGCTTCCAATAAGTGATTTTGTGCTATTGGTTTAACATTTAGGTCATTTTCGTCCCCCAAGGCTTATTCTCGTCCAATTAGGGTTTTTAACCAATCTTGTGCATCCATTAAGTAAATTTGTGTCATTGGTTGAACATTTAGGTCATTTTCGTCCTCCCTAGGCTTATTCTCGTCCAATTAGGGTTTTTATCAATATTGTGCATCCAATAAGTGATTTTATGTCATTGATTGAACATTTAGGTCATTTTCGTTCTCCTTATGCTTATTCTCGTCCAATTAGGGTTTTTAACCAATCTTGTGCATCCACTAAGTGATTTTGTTTCATTGGTTGAACATTTAGGTCATTTTCGTCCTCCCAAGGCTTATTCTCGTCCAATTAAAGTTTTTAACCAATCTTGTGCATCCAATAAGTACATTTGTGTCATTGGTTGAACATTTAGGTCATTTTCGTCCTCCCTAGGCTTATTCTCGTCCAATTAGGGTTTTTAACCAATCTTGTGCATCCAATAAGTGATTTTGTGTCATTGGTTGAACATTTAGGTCATTTTCGTCCTCCCTAAGCTTATTCTCGTCCAATTCGGGTTTTTAACCAATCTTGTGCATCCAATAAGTACATTTGTGTCATTGGTTGAACATTTACGTCATTTTCGTCCTCCCTAGGCTTATTCTCGTCCAATTAGGGTTTTTAACCAATCTTGTGCATCCAATAAGTTTATTTGTGTCATTGGTTGAACATTTAGGTCATTTTCGTCCTCCCAAGGCTTATTCTCGTCCAATTAGGATGTTTAACCAATCTTGTGAATCCAATAAGTACATTTGTGTCATTGGTTGAACATTTAGGTCATTTTCGTCCTCCCTAGGCTTATTCTCGTCCAATTAGGGTTTTTAACCAATCTTGTGCATCCAATAAGTGATTTTGTGTCATTGGTTGAACATTTAGGTCATTTTCGTCCTCCCTAAGCTAATTCTCGTCCAATTCGGGTTTTTAACCAATCTTGTGCATCCAATAAGTACACTTGTGTCATTGGTTGAACATTTAGGTCATTTTCGTCCTCCCAAGGCTTATTCTCGTCCAATTAGGGTTTTTAACCAATCTTGTGCATCCAATAAGTGATTTTGTGTCATTGGTTGAACATTTAGGTCATTTTCCTACTCCCTAGGCTTATTCTCGTCCAATTAGGGTTTTTAACCAATCTTGTGCATCCAATAAGTTTATTTGTGTCATTGGTTGAACATTTAGGTCATTTTCGTCCTCCCAAGGCTTATTCTCGTCCAATTAGGGTTTTTAACCAATCTTGTGCATCCAATAAGTGATTTTGTGTCATTGGTTGAACATTTAGGTCATTTTCATCCTCCCTAAGCTTATTCTCGTCCAATTAGGGCTTTTAACCAATCTTGTGCATCCAATAAGTACACTTGTGTCATTGGTTGAACATTTAGGTCATTTTCGTCCTCTCAATGCTTATTCTCGTCCAATTAGGGTTTTTAACCAATCTTGTGCATCCAATAAGTGATTTTGTGTCATTGGTTGAACATTTAGGTCATTTTCGTCCTCCCTAGGCTTATTCTCGTCCAATTAGGGTTTTTAACCAATCTTGTGCATCCAATAAGTACATTTGTGTCTTTGGTTGAACATTTAGGTCATTTTCGTCCTCCCAATTCTTATTCTCGTCCAATTAGGGTTTTTAACCAATCTTGTGCATCCAATAAGTGATTTTGTGTCATTGGTTGAACATTTAGGTCATTTTCGTCCTCCTAAGGCTTATTCTCGTCCAATTAGGGTTTTTAACGAATGTTGTGCATCCAATAAGTGATTTTGTGTCATTGGTTGAACATTTAGGTCATTTTCGTCCTCCCAATGCTTATTCTCGTCCAATTAGGGTTTTTAACCAATCTTGTGCATCCAATAAGTGATTTTGTGTCATTGGTTGAACATTTAGGTCATTTTCGTCCTCCCTAGGCTTATTCTCGTCCAATTAGGGTTTTTAACCAATCTTGTGCATCCAATAAGTACATTTGTGTCAATGGTTGAACATTTAGGTCATTTTCTTCCTCCCTAGGCTTTTTCTCGTCCAATTAGGGTTTTTAACCAATCTTGTGCATCCAATAAGTACATTTGTGTCATTGGTTGAACATTTAGGTCATTTTCGTCCTCCCTAGGCTTATTCTCGTCCAATTAGGGTTTTCAACCAATCTTGTGCATCCAATAAGTACATTTGTGTCATTGGTTGAACATTTAGGTCATTTTCGTCCTCCCAATGCTTATTCTCGTCCAATTAGGGTTTTTAACCAATCTTGTGCATCCAATAAGTGATTTTGTGTCATTGGTTGAAAATTTAGGTCATTTTCGTCCTCCCAATGCTTATTCTCGTCCAATTAGGGGTTTTAACCAATCTTGTGCATCCAATAAGTGATTTTGTGTCATTGGTTGAACATTTAGGTCATTTTCGTCCTCCCTAGGCTTATTCTCGTCCAATTAGGGTTTTTAACCAATCTTGTGCATCCAATAAGTACATTTGTGTCATTGGTTGAACATTTAGGTCATTTTCATCCTCCGAATGCTTATTCTCGTCCAATTAGGGTTTTTAACCAATCTTGTGCATCCAACAAGTGATTTTGTGTCATTGGTTCAACATTTTGGTCATTTTTGTCCTCCCAAGGCTTATTCTCGTCCAATTAGGGGTTTTAACCAATCTTGTGCATCCAATAAGTGATTTTGTGTCATTGGTTGAACATTTAGGTCATTTTCGTCCTCCCAAGGCTTATTCTCGTCCAATTAGGGTTTTTAACCAATCTTGTGCATCCAATAAGTGATTTTGTGTCATTGGTTGAACATTTAGGTCATTTTCGTCCTCCCAAAGCTTAATCTCGATCAATTAGGGTTTTTAACCAATCTTGTGCATCCAATAAGTACATTTGTGTTAGTGGTTGAACATTTAGGTCATTTTCGTCCTCCCAAGGCTTATTCTCGTCCAATTAGGGTTTTTAACCAATCTTGTGCATCAAATAAGTGATTTTGTGTTATTGGTTGAACCTTTAGGTCATTTTCGTCCTCCCAAGGCTTATTCTAGCCCAATTAGGGTTTTTAACAAATCTTGTGCATCCAATAAGTACATTTGTGTCATTGGTTGAACATTTAGGTCATTTTCGTCCTCCCAAGGCTTATTCTCGTCCAATTAGGGTTTTTAACCAATCTTGTGCATCCAATAAGTGATTTTGTGTCATTGGTTGAACATTTAGGTCATTTTCTTCCTCCCAAGGCTTTTTCTCGTCCAATTAGGGTTTTTAACCAATCTTGTGCATCCAAAAAGTGATTTTGTGTCATTGGTTGAACATTTAGGTCATTTTCGTCCTCCCTATGCTTATTCTCGTCCAATTAGGGTTTTTAACAAATCTTGTGCATCCAATAAGTACATTTGTGTCATTGGTTGAACATTTAGGTCATTTTCGTCCTCCCAAGGCTTATTCTCGTCCAATTAGGGTTTTTAACCAATATTGTGTATCCAATAAGTGATTTTGTGTTATTGATTGAACATTTAGGTCATTTTCGTCCTCCCAATGCTTATTCTCGTCCAATTAGGGTTTTTAACCAATCTTCTGCATCCAATAAGTGACTTTGTGTCATTGGTTGAACATTTAGGTCATTTTCGTCCTCCCAAGGCTTATTCTCGTCCAATTAGGGTTTTTAACCAATCTTGTGCATCCAATAAGTGATTTTGTGTCATTGGTTGAACATTTAGGTCATTTTCGTCCTCCTAAGTCTTATTCTCGTCCAATTAGGGTTTTTAACAAATCTTGTGCATCCAATAAGTGATTTTGTGTCATTGGTTGAACATTTAGGTCATTTTCGTCCTCCTAAGTCTTATTCTCGTCCAATTAGGGTTTTTAACAAATCTTGTGCATCCAATAAGTACATTTGTGTCATTGGTTGAACATTTAGGTCATTTTCGTCCTCCCAAGACTTATTCTCGTCCAATTATGGTTTTTAACCAATCTTGTCCATCCAATAAGTACATTTGTGTCATTGGTTGAACATTTAGGTCATTTTCGTCCTCCCAAGGCTTATTCTCGTCCAATTAGGGTTTTTAACCAATCTTGTGCATCCAATAAGTGATTTTGTGTCATTGGTTGAACATTTAGGTCATTTTCGTTCTCCCAAGGCTTATTCTCGTGCAATTAGGGTTTTTAACCAATCTTGTGCATCCAATAAGTACATTTGTGTCGTTGGTTGAACATTTAGGTCATTTTCGTCCTCCCAAGGCTTATTCTCGTCCAATTAGGGTTTTTAACCAATCTTGTGCATCCAATAAGTGATTTTGTGTCATTGGTTATACATTTAGGTCATTTTTGTCCTCCCAAGGCTTATTCTCGTCCAATTAGGGTTTTTAACCAATCTTGTGCATCCAATAAGTACATTTGTGTCATTGGTTGAACATTTAGGTCATTTTCGTCCTCCCAAGGCTTATTCTCGTCCTATTAGGGTTTTTAACAAATCTTGTACATCTAATAAGTACTTTTGTGTCATTGGTTGAAAATTTAGGTCATTTTCGTCCTCCCAAGGATTATTCTCATCCAATTAGGGTTTTTAACCAATCTTGTGCATCCAATAAGTGATTTTGTGTCATTGGTTGAACATTTAGGTCATTTTCGTCCTCCCAAGGCTTATTCTCGTCCAATTAGGGTTTTTAACCAATCTTGTGCATCCAATAAGTGATTTTGTGTCATTGGTTGAACATTTAGGTCATTTTCATCCTCTAGGGACTTATTTTCGTCCAATTAGGGTTTTTAACCAATCTTGTGCATCCAATAAGTGATTTTGTGTTATTGGTTGAACATTTAGGTCATTTTCGTCCTCCCTAGGCTTATTCTCGTCCAATTAGGGTTTTTAACCAATCTTGTGCATCCAATAAGTACATTTGTGTCATTGGTTGAATATTTAGGTCATTTTCGTCCTCCTTACTCTTTTTCTCGTCCAATTAGAGTTTTTACCCAATCTTGTGCATCTAATAAGTGATTTTGTGTCATTGGTTGAACATTTAGGTCATTTTCGTCCTCCCAAGGCTTATTCTCGTCCAATTAGGGTTTTTAACCAATCTTGTGCATCCAATAAGTGATTTTGTGTCATTGGTTGAACATTTAGGTCATTTTCGTCCTACTAAGGCTTATTCTCGTCCAATTAGAGTTTTTAACCAATCTTGTGCATCCAATAAGTACATTTGTGTCATTGGTTGAACATTTAGGTCATTTTCGTTCTCCCTAGGCTTATTCTTGTCCAATTAGGGTTTTTAACCAATTTTGTGCATCCAATAAGTGATTTTGTGTCATTGGTTGAACATTTAGGTCATTATCGTCCTCCCTAGGCTTATGCTCGTCCAATTAGGGTTTTTAACCAATCTTGTGCATCCAATAAGTGATTTGGTGTCATTGGTTGAACATTTAGGTCATTTTCGTCCTCCCTAGGCTTATTCTCGTCCAATTAGGGTTTTTAACCAATCTTGTGCATCCAATAAGTGATTTTGTGTCATTGGTTGAACATTTAGGTCATTTTCGTCCTCCCAAGGCTTATTCTCGTCCAATTGGAGTTTTTAACCAATCTAGTGCATCCAATAAGTACATTTGTATCATTGGTTGAACATTTAGGTCATTATCGTCCTCCCTAGGCTTATTCTCGTCCAATTAGGGTTTTTAACCAATCTTGTGCATCCAATAAGTGATTTGGTGTCATTGGTTGAACATTTAGGTCATTTTCGTCCTCCCTAGGCTTATTCTCGTCCAATTAGGGTTTTTAACCAATCTTGTGCATCCAATAAGTGATTTTGTGTCATTGGTTGAACATTTAGGTCATTTTCATCCTCCCTAGGCTTATTCTCGTCCAATTAGGGTTTTTAAACCAATCTTGTGCATCCAATAAGTGATTTTGTGTCATTGGTTGAACATTTAGGTCATTTTCGTCCTCCCAAGGCTTATTCTCGTCCAATTAGGGTTTTTAACCAATCTTGTGCATCCAATAAGTGATTTTGTGTCATTGGTTGAACATTTAGGTCATTTTCTTCCTCCCAAGGCTTATTCTCGTCCAATTAGGGTTTTTAACCAATCTTGTGCATCCATTAAGTACATTTGTGTCATTGGTTGAACATTTAGTTCATTTCGTCCTCCCAAGGCTTATTCTCGTCCAATTAGGGTTTTTAACCAATCTTGTGCATCCAATAAGTACATTTGTGTCATTGGTTGAACATTTAGGTCATTTTCGTCCTCCCAAGGCTTATTCTCGTCCAATTAGGGTTTTTAACCAATCTTGTGCATCCAATAAGTGATTTTGTGTCATTGGTTGAACATTTAGGTCAATTTCGTCCTCCCAATACTTATTCTCGTCCAATTAGGGTTTTTTAACAATCTTGTGCATCCAATAAGTACATTTGTGTCATTAGTTGAACATTTAGGTCATTTATGACCTCCAAAAGCTTATTCTCGTCCAATTAGGGTTTTTAACCAATCTTGTGCATCCAATAAGTGATTTTGTGTCATTGGTTGAACATTTAGGTCATTTTCGTCCTCCCTAGGCTTATTCTCGTCCAATTAGGGTTTTTAACCAATCTTGTGCATCCAATAAGTGATTTTGTGTCATTGGTTGAACATTTAGGTCATTTTCGTCCTCCCAAGGCTTATTCTCGTCCATTTAGGTTTTTTAACCAATCTTGTGCATCCAATAAGAGATTTTGTGCCATTGGTTGAACATTTAGGTCATTTTCGTCATCCCAAGGCTTATTCTCGTCCAATTAGGGTTTTTAACCAATCTTGTGCATCCAATAAGTGATTTTGTGTCATTGGTTGAACATTTAGGTCATTTTCGTCCTCCCTTGGCTTATTCTTGTCAAATTAGGGTTTTTAACCAATCTTGTGCATCAAATAAGTACATTTGTGTCATTGGTTGAACATTTAGGTCATTTTCGTCCTCCCAAGGCTTATTCTCGTCCAATTAGGGTTTTTAACCAATCTTGTGCATCCAATAAGTGATTTTGTGTCATTGGTTGAACATTTAGGTCATTTTTGTCCTCCCGAGGCTTATTCTCGTCCAATTAGGGTTTTTAACCAATCTTGTGCATCCAATAAGTGATTTTGTGTCATTGGTTGAACATTTAGGTCATTTTCGTCCTCCCTAGGCTTATTCTCGTCCAATTAGGGTTTTTAACCAATCTTGTGCATCCAATAAATGATTTTGTGTCATTGAATGAACATTTAGGTCATTTTCGTCCTCCCAAGGCTTATTCTTGTCCAATTAGGGTTTTTAACCAATCTTGTGAATCCAATAAGTTATTTTGTGTCATTGGTTGAACATTTAGGACATTTTCGTCCTCGTAAGGCTTATTCTCGTCCAATTAGGGTTTTTAACCAATCTTGTGCATCCAATAAGTACATTTGTGTCATTGGTTTAACATTTAGGTCATTTTCGTCCTCCCAACGCTTATTCTCGTCTAATTAGGGTTTTTAACCAATCTTGTGCATCCAATAAGTGATTTTGTGTCATTGGTTGAACATTTAGGTCATTTTCGTCCTCCCTAGGCTTATTCTCGTCCAATTAGGGTTTTTAACAAATCTTGTGCATCCAATAAGTGATTTTGTGTCATTGGTTGAGCATTTAGGTCATTTTCGTCCTCCCTAGGCTTATTCTCGTCCAATTAGGGTTTTTAACCAATTTTGTGCATCCAATAAGTGATTTTGTGTCATTGGTTGAACATTTAGGTCATTTTCGTCCTCCCTTGGCTTATTCT
>JBBPBP010000664.1:9584-20648 GCA_037974735.1 Cicer chorassanicum
TTTGTGTCATTGGTTGAACATTTAGGTCATTTTCGTCCTCCAAGCCCTATTCTCGTCCAATTATGGTTTTTAACCAATCTTGTGCATCCAATAAGTGATTTTGTGTCAGTGGTTGAACATTTAGGTCATTTTCGTCCTCCCAAGGCTTATTCTCGACCAATTAGGATTTTTAACCAATATTGTGCATCCAATAAGTGATTTTGTGTCATTGGTTGAACATTTAGGTCATTTTCGTCCTCCCAAGGCTTATTCTAGCCAATTAGGGTGTTTAACCAATCTTGTGCATCCAATAAGTGATTTTGTGTCATTCGTTGAACATTTCGGTCATTTTCGTCCTCCCAAGGCTTATTCTCGTCCAATTAGGGTTTTTAACCAATCTTGTGCATCCAATAAGTACATTTGTGTCATTGGTTGAACATTTAGGTCATTTTCGTCCTCCCAAGCATTATTCTCGTCCAATTAGGGTTTTTAAACAATCTTGTGCATCCAATAAGTGATTTTGTGCCATTGGTTGAACATTTCGTCTTCCCAAGGCTTATTCTCGTCCAATTTGGGTTTTTAACTAATCTTGTGCATCCAATAAGTACATTTGTATCATTGGTTGAACATTTAGGTCATTTTCGTCCTCCCAAGGCTTATTCTCGTCCAATTAGGGTTTTTAACCAATCTTGTGCATCCAATAAGTGATTTTGTGTCATTGGTTGAACATTTAGAACATTTTCGTCCTCCCAAGGCTTATTCTAGCCAATTAGGGTTTTTAACAAATCTTGTGCATCCAATAAGTGATTTTGTGTCATTCGTTGAACATTTAGGTCATTTTCGTCCTCCCAAGGCTTATTCTCGTCCAATTAGGGTTTTTAACCAATCTTGTGCATCCAATAAGTACATTTGTGTCATTGGTTGAACATTTAGGTCATTTTCGTCCTCCCAAGGCTTATTCTCGTCCAATTAGGGTTTTTAACCAATCTTGTGCATCCAATAAGTGATTTTGTGTCATCGATTGAACATTTAGGTCATTTTCGTCCTCCCAAGGCTTATTCTCGTCCAATTAGGGTTTTTAACCAATCTTGTGCATCCAATAAGTGATTTTGTGTCATTGGTTGAACATTTAGGTCATTTTCGTCCTCCCATGGATTTTTCTCGTCCAATTAGGGTTTTTAACCAATCTTGTGCATCCAATAAGTACATTTGTGTCATTGGTTGAACATTTAGGTCATTTTCGTCCTCCCAAGGCTTATTCTCGTCCAATTAGGGTTTTTAACCAATCTTGTGCATCCAATAAGTGATTTTGTGTCATTGGTTGAACATTTAGGTCATTTTCGTCCTCCCAATGCTTATTCTCTTCCAATTAGGGGTTTTAACCAATCTTGTGCATCCAATAAGTACATTTGTGTCATTGGTTGAACATTTAGGTCATTTTCGTCCTCCCAAGGCTTATTCTCGTCCAATTAGGGTTTTTAACCAATCTTGTGCATCCAATAAGTGATTTTGTGTCATTGGTTGAACATTTAGGTCATTTTCATCCTCCCTAGGCTTATTCTCGTCCAATTAGGGTTTTTAACCAATCTTTTGCATCCAATAAGTAAATTTGTGTCATAGGTTGAACATTTAGGTCATTTTCGTCCTCCCAAGGCTTATTCTCGTCCAATTAGGGTTTTTAACCAATCTTGTGCATCCAATAAGTACATTTGTGTCATTGGTTGAACATTTAGGTCATTTTCGTCCTCCCAAGGCTTATTCTCGTCCAATTAGGGTTTTTAACCAATCTTGTGCATCCAATAAGTACATTTGTGTCATTGGTTGGACATTTAGGTCATTTTCGTCCTCCCAAGGCTTTTTCTCGTCCAATTAGGGTTTTTAACCAATCTTGTGCATCCAATAAGTACATTTTTGTCATTGGTTGAACATTTAGGTCATTTTCGTCCTCCCAAGGCTTACTCTCGTCCAATTAGGGTTTTTAACCAATCTTGTGCATCCAATAATTACATTTGTGTCATTGGTTGAACATTTAGGTCATTTTCGTCCTCCCAAGGCTTATTCTCGTCCAATTAGGGTTTTTAACCAATCTTGTGCATCCAATAAGTACATTTGTGTCATTGGTTGAACATTTAGGTCATTTTCGTCCTCCCAAGGCTTATTCTCGTCCAATTAGGGTTTTTAACCAATCTTGTGCATCCGATAAGTGATTTTGTGTCGTTAATTGAACATTTAAGTCATTTTCTTCCTCCCAAGGCTTATTCTCGTCCAATTAGGGTTTTTAACCAATCTTGTGCATCCAATAAGTACATTTGTGTCATTGGTTGAACATTTAGGTCATTTTCGTCCTCCCAAGGCTTATTCTCGTCCAATTAGGGTTTTTAACCAATCTTGTGCATCCAATAAGTACATTTGTGTCATTGGTTGAACATTTAGGTCATTTTCGTCCTCCCAAGGCTTATTCTCGTCCAATTAGGGTTTTTAACCAATCTTGTGCATCCAATAAGTACATTTGTGTCCTTGGTTGAACATTTAGGTCATTTTCGTCCTCCGAAGGCTTATTCTCGTCCAATTACGGTTTTTAACCAATCTTGTGCATCCAATAAGTACATTTGTGTCATTGGTTGAACATTTAGGTCATTTTCGTCCTCCCAAGGCTTATTTTCGTCCAATTAGAGTTTTTAACCAATCTTGTGCATCCAATAAGTACATTTGTGTCATTGGTTGAACATTTAGGACATTTTCGTCCTCCCAAGGTTTATAATCGTCCAGTTAGGGTTTTTAACCAATCTTGTGCATCCAATAAGTACATTTGTGTCATTGGTTGAACATTTAGGTCATTTTCGTCCTCCCAAGGCTTATTCTCGTCCAATTAGGGTTTTTAACCAATCTTGTGCATCCAATAAGTACATTTGTGTCATTGGTTGAACATTTAGGTCATTTTCGTCCTCCCAAGGCTTATTCTCGTCCAATTAGGGTTTTTAACCAATCTTGTGCATCCAATAAGTACATTTGTGTCGTTGGTTCAACATTTAGGTCATTTTCGTCCTCCCAAGGCTTATTCTCGTCCAATTAGGGTTTTTAACCAATCTTGTGCATCCAATAAGTACATTTGTGTCATTGGTTGAACATTTAGGTCATTTTCGTCCTCCCAAGGCTTATTCTCGTCCAATTAGGGTTTTTAACCAATCTTGTGCATCCAATAAGTACATTTGTGTCATTGGTTGAATATTTAGGTCATTTTCGTCCTCCCAAGGCTTATTCTCGGCCAATTAGGGTTTTTAACCAATCTTGTGCATCCAATAAGTACATTTGTGTCATTGGTTGAACATTTAGGTCATTTTCGTCCTCCCAAGGCTTATTCTCGTCCAATTAGGGTTTTTAACCAATCTTGTGCATCCAATAAGTGCTTTTGTGTTGTTGGTTGAACATTTAGGTCATTTTCGTCCTCCCAAGGCTTATTCTCGTCCAATTAGGGTTTTTAACCAATCTTGTGCATCCAATAAGTACATTTGTGTCATTGGTTGAACATTTAGGTCATTTTCGTCCTCCCAAGGCTTATTCTCGTCCAATTAGGGTTTTTAACCAATCTTGTGCATCCAATAAGTACATTTGTGTCATTGGTTGAACATTTAGGTCATTTTCGTCCTCCCAAGGCTTATTCTCGTCCAATTAGGGTGTTTAACCAATCTTGTGCATCCAATAAGTGATTTTTTGTCATTTGGTTGAACATTTACGTCATTTTCGTCCTCCCAAGGCTTATTCTGGTCCAAATAGGGTTTTTAACCAATCTTGTGCATCCAATAAGTACATTTGTGTCATTGGTTGAACATTTAGGTCATTTTCGTCCTCCCAAGGCTTATTCTCGTCCAATTAGGGTTTTTAACCAATCTTGTGCATCCAATAAGTACATTTGTGTCATTGGTTGAACATTTAGGTCATTTTCGTCTTCCCAAGGCTTATTCTCGTCCAATTAGGGTTTTTAACCAATCTTGTGCATCCAATAAGTGATTTTGTGTCAATGGTTGAACATTTAGGTCATTTTCGTCCTCCCAAGGCTTATTCTCGTCCAATTAGGGTTTTTAACCAATCTTGTGCATCCAATAAGTGATTTTGTGTCAATGGTTGAACATTTAGGTCATTTTCGTCCTCTCAAGGCTTATTCTTGTCCAATTAGGGTTTTTAATTAATCTTGTGCATCCAATAAGTACATTTGTGTCATTGGTTGAACATTTAGGTCATTTTCGTCCTCCTAAGGCTTATTCTCGTCCAATTAGGGTTTTTAAACAATCTTGTGCATCCAATAAGTGATTTTGTGCCATTGGTTGAACATTTAGGTCATTTTCGTCTTCCCAATGCTTATTCTCGTCCAATTAGGGTTTCTAACCAATCTTGTGCATCCAATAAGTACATTTGTGTCATTGGTTGAACATTTAGGTCATTTTCGTCCTCCCAAGGCTTATTCTCGTCCAATTAGGGTTTTTAACCAATCTTGTGCATCCAATAAGTACATTTGTGTCATTGGTTGAACATTTAGGTCATTTTCGTCCTCCCAAGGCTTATTCTCGTCGAATTAGGGTTTTAAACCAATCTTGTGCATCCAATAAGTGATTTTGTGTCATTGGTTGAACATTTAGGTCATTTTCGTCCTCCCAAGGCTTATTCTCGTCCAATTAGGGTTTTTAACCAATCTTGTGCATCCAATAAGTACATTTGTGTCATTAGTTGAACATTATGTCATTTTCGTCCTCCCTAGGCTTATTCTCGTCCAATTAGGGTTTTTAACCAATCTTGTGCATCCAATAAGTACATTTGTGTCATTGGTTGAACATTTAGGTCATTTTCGTCCTCCCAAGGCTTATTCTCGTCCAATTAGGGTTTTTAACCAATCTTGTGCATCCAATAAGTACATTTGTGTCATTGGTTGAACATTTAGGTCATTTTCGTCCTCCCAAGGCTTATTCTCGTCCAATTAGGGTTTTTAAGCAATCTTTTGCATACAATAAGTGATTTTGTGTCGTTGGTTGAACATTTAGGTCATTTTCGTCCTCCATAGGCTTATTCTCGTCCAATTAGGGTTTTTAACCAATCTTGTGCATCCAATAAGTACATTTGTGTCATTGGTTGAACATTTAGGTCATTTTCGTCCTCCCAAGGCTTATTCTCGTCCAATTAGGGTTTTTAACCAATCTTGTGCATCCAATAAGTGATTTTGTGTCATTGGTTGAACATTTAGGTCATTTTCGTCCTCCCAAGGCTTATTGTCGTCCAACTGGGATTTTAACCAATCTTGTATATACAATAAGTGATTTTGTGTCATTGGTTGAACAATTAGGACATTTTCGTCCTCTCTAAGCTTATTCTCGTCCAATTATGGTTTTTAACCAATCTTGTGCATCCAATAAGTACATTTGTGTCATTGGTTGAACATTTAGGTCATTTTCGTCCTCCCAAGGCTTATTCTCGTCCAATTAGGGTTTTTAACCTATCTTGTGCATCCAATAAGTACATTTGTGTCATTGGTTGAACATTTAGGTCATTTTCGTCCTCCCTAGGCTTATTCTCGTCCAATTAGGGTTTTTAACCAATCTTGTGCATCCAAAGTGATTTTGTCTCATTGGTTGAACATTTAGGTCATTTTCGTCCTCCCAAGGCTTATTCTCGTCCAATTAGTGTTTTTAACCAATCTTGTGCATCCAATAAGTGATTTTGTGTCATTGGTTGAACATTTAGGTCATTTTCGTCCTCCAAGGCCTATTCTGGTCCAATTATGGTTTTTAACCAATCTTGTGCATCCAATAAGTGATTTTGTGTCAGTGGTTGAACATTTAGGTCAATTTCGTCCTCCCAAGGCTTATTCTCGTCCAATTAGGGTTTTTAACCAATATTGTGCATCCAATAAGTGATTTTGTGTCATTGGTTGAACATTTAGGTCATTTTCGTCCTCCCAAGGCTTATTCTAGCCAATTAGGGTTTTTAACCAATCTTGTGCATCCAATAAGTGATTTTGTGTCATTCGTTGAACATTTCGGTCATTTTCGTCCTCCCAAGGCTTATTCTCGTCCAATTAGGGTTTTTAACCAATCTTGTGCATCCAATAAGTACATTTGTGTCATTGGTTGAACATTTAGGTCATTTTCGTCCTCCCAAGCATTATTCTCGTCCAATTAGGGTTTTTAAACAATCTTGTGCATCCAAAGAGATTTTGTGTTATTGGTTGAACATTTAGGTCATTTTCGTCCTCCCAAGGCTTATTCTCGTCCAATTAGGGTTTTTAACCAATCTTGTGCATCCAATAAGTACATTTGTGTCATTGGTTGAACATTTAGGTCATTTTCGTCCTCCCTAGGCTTATTCTCGTCACATTAGGGTTTTTAACCAATCTTTTGCTTCCAATAAGTGATTTTGTGTCAGTGGTTGAACATTTAGGTCATTTTCGTCCTCCCAAGGCTTATTCTCGTCCAATTAGGGTTTTTAACCAATCTTGTGCATCCAACAAGTACATTTGTGTCATTGGTTGAACATTTAGGTCATTTTCGTCCTCCCTAGGCTTATTCTCGTCCAATTAGGGTTTTTAACCAATCTTGTGCATCCAATAAGTGATTTTGTGTCATTGGTTGAACATTTAGGACATTTTCGTCATCTTAAGGCTTATTCTCGTCCAATTAGGGTTCTTTACCAATCTTGTGCATCCAATAAGTGATTTTGTGTCCTTGGTTGAACATTTAGGTCATTTTCGTCCTCCCAAGGCTTATTCTCGTCCAATTAGGGTTTTTAACCAATCTTGTGCATCCAATAAGTACATTTGTGTCATTGGTTGAACATTTAGGTCATTTTCGTCCTCCCAACGCTTATTCTCGTCCAATTAAGGTTTTTAACCAATCTTGTGCATCCAATAAGTACATTTGTGTCATTGGTTGAACATTTAGGTCATTTTCGTCCTCCCAAGGCTTATTCTCGTCCAATTAGGGTTTTTAACCAATCTTGTGCATCCAATAAGTGATTTTGTGTCATTGGTTGAACATTTAGGTCATTTTTGTCCTCCCTAGCCTTATTCTCTTCCAATTAGGGTTTTTAACTTATCTTGTGCATCCAATAAGTGATTTTGTGTCATTGGTTGAACATTTAGGTCATTTTCGTCCTCCCTAGGCTTATTCTCGTCCAATTATGGTTTTTAACCATTCTTGTGCATCCAATAAGTGATTTTGTGCCATTGATTGAACATTTAGGTCATTTTCGTCATCCCAAGGCTAATTCTCGTCCAATAGGGTTTTTAACCAATCTTGTGCATCCAATAAGTACATTTGTGTCATTGGTTGAACATTTAGGTCATTTTCGTCCTCCCAAGGCTTATTCTCGTCCAATTAGGGTTTTTAACCAATCTTGTGCATCCAATAAGTGATTTTGTGTCATTGGTTGAACATTTAGGTCATTTTCGTCCTCCCAATGCTTATTCTCTTCCAATTAGGGGTTTTAACCAATCTTGTGCATCCAATAAGTACATTTGTGTCATTGGTTGAACATTTAGGTCATTTTCGTCCTCCCAAGGCTTATTCTCGTCCAATTAGGGTTTTTAACCAATCTTGTGCATCCAATAAGTGATTTTGTGTCATTGCTTGGTCATTTAGGTCATTTTCGTCCTCCCAAGGCTTATTCTCGTCCAATTAGGGTTTTTAACCAATCTTGTGCATCCAATAAGTACATTTGTGTCATTGGTTGAACATTTAGGTCATTTTCGTCCTCCCTAGGCTTATTCTCGTCCAATTAGGATTTTTAACCAATCTTGTGCATCAAATAAGTGATTTTGTGTCATTGGTTGAACATTTAGGTCATTTTCGTCCTCCCTAGGCTTAATCTCGTCCAATTAGGGTTTTTAACCAATTTTGTGCATCCAATAAGTGATTTTGTGTCATTGGTTGAACATTTAGGTCATTTTCGTCCTCCCAAGGCTTATTCTCGTCCAATTAGGGTTTTTAACCAATCTTGTGCATCCAATAAGTACATTTGTGTCATTGGTTGAACATTTAGGTCATTTTCGTCCTCCCTAGGCTTATTCTCGTGCAGTTAGGGTTTTTAACCAATCTTGTGCATCCAATTAGTACATTTGTGTCATTGGTTGAACATTTAGGTCATTTTCGTCCTCCCAATGCTTATTCTCGTCCAATTAGGGTTTTTAACCAATCTTGTGCATCCAATAAGTGATTTTGTATCATTGGTTGAACATTTAGGTCATTTTCGTCCTCCCTAGGCTTATTCTCGTCCAATTAGGGTTTTTAACCAATCTTGTGCATCCAATAAGTGATTTTGTATTATTGGTTGAACATTTAGGTCATTTTCGTCCTCCCTAGGCTTATTCTCGTCCAATTAGGGTTTTTAACCAATCTTGTGCATCCAATAAGTGATTTTGTGTCATTGGTTGAACATTTAGGTCATTTTCGTCCTCCCAAGGCTTATTGTCGTCCAACTGGGATTTTGACCAATCTTGTGCATACAATAAGTGATTTTGTGTCATTGGTTGAACATTTAGGATATTTTCGTCCTCCCTAAGCTTATTCTCGTCCAATTATGGTTTTTAACCAATCTTGTGCATCCAATAAGTACATTTGTGTCATTGGTTGAACATTTAGGTCATTTTCGTCCTCCCAAGGCTTATTCTCGTCCAATTAGGGTTTTTAACCAATCTTGTGCATCCAATAAGTGATTTTGTGTCATTGGTTGAACATTTAGGTCATTTTCGTCCAACCAATGCTTATTCTCGTCCAATTATGGTTTTTAACCAATCTTGTGCATCCAATAAGTACATTTGTGTCATTGGTTGAACATTTAGGTCATTTTCGTCCTCCCAAGGCTTAATCTCGTCCAATTAGGGTTTTTAACCAATCTTGTGCATCCAATAAGTACATTTGTGTCATTGGTTGAACATTTAGGTCATTTTCGTCCTCCCATGGCATATTCTCGTCCAATTAAGGTTTTTAACCAATCTTGTGCATCCAATAAGTACATTTGTGTCATTGGTTGAACATTTAGGTCATTTTCGTCCTCCCAAGGCTTATTCTCGTCCAATTAGGGTTTTTAACCAATCTTGTGCATCCAATAAGTGATTTTGTGTCGTTGGTTGAACATTTAGGTCATTTTCGTCCTCCCAAGCCTTATTCTCGTCCAATTAGGGTTTTTAACCAATCTTGTGCATCCAATAAGTACATTTGTGTCGTTTGTTGAACATTTAGGTCATTTTCGTCCTCCCAAGGCTTATTCTCGTCCAATTAGGGTTTTTAATCAATCTTGTGCATCCAATAAGTACATTTGTGTCATTGGTTGAACATTTAGGTCATTTTCGTCCTCCCAAGGCTTATTCTCGTCCAATTAGGGTTTTTAACCAATCTTGTGCATCCAATAAGTGATTTTGTATCATTGGTTCAACATTTAGGTCATTTTCGTCCACCCTAGGCTTATTCTCGTCCAATTAGGGTTTTTAACCAATCTTGTGCATCCAATAAGTACATTTGTGTCATTGGTTGAACATTTAGGTCATTTTCGTCCTCCCAATGCTTATTCTCGTCCAATTAGGGTTTTTAACCAATCTTGTGCATCCAATAAGTACATTTGTGTCATTGGTTGAACATTTAGGTCATTTTCGTCCTCCCAAGGCTTATTCTCGTCCAATTTTGGTTTTTAACCAATCTTGTGCATCCAATAAGTGATTTTGTGTCATTGGTTGAACATTTAGGTCATTTTCATCCTCACAAGGCTTATTCTCGTCCAATTAGGGTTTTTAACCAATCTTGTGCATCCAATAAGTACATTTGTGTCATTGGTTGAACATTTAGGTCATTTTCGTCCTCCCAAGGCTTATTCTCGTCCAATTAGGGTTTTTAACCAATCTTGTGCATCCAATAAGTGATTTTGTGTCAGTGGTTGAACATTTAGGTCATTTTCGTCCTCCCAAGGCTTATTCTCGTCCAATTAGGGTTTTTAATTAATCTCGTGCATCCAATAAGTACATTTGTGTCGTTGGTTGAACATTTAAGTCATTTTCGTCCTCCCATGGCTTATTCTCGTCCAATTAGGGTTTTTAACCAATCTTGTGCATCCAATAAGTACATTTGTGTCATTGGTTGAACATTTAGGTCATTTTCGTCCTCCCAAGGCTTATTCTCGTCCAATTAGGGTTTTTAACCAATCTTGTGCATCCAATAAGTGATTTTGTGTCATTGGTTCAATATTTAGGTCATTTTCGTCCTCCAAAGGCTTATTCTCGTCCAATTAGGGTTTTTAACCAATCTTGTGCATCCAATAAGTACATTTGTGTCATTGGTTGAACATTTAGGTCATTTTCGTCCTCCCAAGGCTTATTCTCGTCCAATTAGGGTTTTTAACCAATCTTGTGCATCCAATAAGTACATTTGTGTCATTGGTTGAACATTGAGGTTATTTTCGTCCTCCCAAGGCTTATTCTTGATCAATTAGAGTTTTTAACCAATCTTGTGCTTCCAATAAGTGATTTTGTGTCGTTGGTTGAACATTTCGGTCATTTTCGTCCTCCCAAGGCTTATTCTCGTCCAATTAGGGTTTTTAACCAATCTTGTGCATCCAATAAGTACATTTGTGTCATTGGTTGAACATTTAGGTCATTTTCGTCCTCCCAAGCATTATTCTCGTCCAATTAGGGTTTTTAAACAATCTTGTGCATCCAATAAGTGATTTTGTGCCATTGGTTGAACATTTCGTCTTACCAAGGCTTATTCTCGTCCAATTTGGGTTTTTAACCAATCTTGTGCATCCAATAAGTACATTTGTGTCATTGGTTGAACATTTAGGTCATTTTCGTCCTCCCAAGGCTTATTCTCGTCCAATTAGGGTTTATAACCAATCTTGTGCATCCAATAAGTGATTTTGTGTCATTGGTTGAACATTTAGAACATTTTCGTCCTCCCAAGGCTTATTCTAGCCAATTAGGGTTTTTAACAAATCTTGTGCATCCAATAAGTGATTTTGTGTCATTCGTTGAACATTTAGGTCATTTTCGTCCTCCCAAGGCTTATTCTCGTCCAATTAGGGTTTTTAACCAATCTTGTGCATCCAATAAGT